>JANHJO010007028.1:0-12716 GCA_032468235.1 Pseudoxyrhopus heterurus | reverse complement strand
GTGCAATCTGGAAAAATGCCATAATGGCTCTCCTATTCCAGCAGCTAATCAGGGACTTAGCTATAGCTGAACTTCCTATCAGGCCCTAGGGTAACTCCCCAGCCAATCTCTGAAAACCATCAGGGTCCATTAGGCATTTTGAGTGTACCAATCGATTAGGTCCTTCCCCATTGCAGTGGAGGATCACCTTGTGAAACTGCACAGTAGTAATTTGTCCACGACAAGAAGCAAAACTCAGTGTCTTCCCCCACTTTCAGTTCACACTGTGTCTGTCCCGAGACAAAAAAAAGACATAAGATGTGGCCTCCAAAGGCATCAGGACCATGAGAAAGAAAATACAAGCAGGTTTTTGCTTGGAAATCACAACTCTAGTCAGGTTGAGAGGCCTGGTTTGCTGACAAAAAACCTTTACTGAAATTGAAGAGAAAATACAGAAGCTTGGCTGCATGTACATTTCAGGGCATGCAGCAGCACTGGAAATAATTGATGCAACCGAAGAGTCCCAGAGGGGAGCAGAACAAAATAGATCCAGGAAATTTGTGGCTACTCTGCTCCTGGATCTGCCGATGGATGATAATTTGGACATCGTGAATATTTTCTGATGTCTGCACACAGCGAAGCTCAGGATATTGGATTACTGGGTATTTGATTATTCAGTCCCTATATTTATCATTTCAAAAACCTAATAACGAAGGCCATAGACCAGGGGCAGAGAGCGGAGATAACACTTTCACGCATTCTTATTTCACAATTTTGCAAGGATGTCAATCAAGAAAAATATTAGAGAAAGCATCATATCATTCATGACAAGCAACCCAAGACAGGGATGGACGAAGCACAGCTCGCCGATCTTTATATTAAAAGACACTCTACGGAACAGAGAAAATCATTTTTTATAGAAAATGCTGAAGGAGACAGTGCTTCCTGAATGATCTATATATTTGGAAATTTGATTGTTCTTCCCATTATGCAACATTATTCATCCATCATGACTGCTCTTTCTTTTAACTGGAAATAATATATTATTATTCAGCATATACAGAATCAGCTTCGTAACTCTGAGAAAGAACTGTTAGGTTTCTCATCTTATAAAATCTATGGCCATTTTGCAACAATCTACCTTTTTATGCAATTCTGATCTATTTACAACATTTGGGGGACAAATTGCTAAGGAACTGGGTTTATCTTTTGAAATGTATACAGCTAGCTGACAAGAGTTAAAACTTATATAGCGATTGTCAAGCTACCAGTTCAGAGCACAGAAAGTCAAACTACTTTTGAATTTTCCAGAATGAATCCCTAATCCATGAAAGTTAGCTCAAATATGAAAAGGTACACATTGTTTCCTCATACATGAAAATATTGATCTGGAGTCAGGTGAGCAAGAGAAATGATTCTGGGCCAGGTTTTTTGGTTAAAGGAAAAACAATTCAAAGACAAGAGATGAAACCTTTTCTTTCTTTTGAGTTGAGAGAAAAACAGCTTGGAAGAACAGAAACAGTTTTAGCAGACTCAGGCTATTTCCATTCTAGTGATGTATAATGTCTGTTTAGCATCACACAGCCATTAGTGAACGGACATAAAACTGATCCACACTGCTATTATTTTGGCACATCACTGGTTGAATGAATGGAGAAGATGCTTCAACTAATGCAGAAAAGTACTGTTAACTTTTTCCTTCTCTCTTTTTTTTTTAGCTCTTGATTAGTGTTCCAGGATGACTTTTTCTTACTCAAAATAATGGGGGAAAGCGATATCAACTTCTGGATTTCTAATTACCAAACAAACTGTGATCTAATTCTCCATTTGAGAAGAGATGAGCAAAACCGAGCAGGAGATTTCAACTGATTTAAGTCGTTTCCTCATCCCATTTTCTGAATATTAGTTGTCATCTCGAAAGTATCTCTTGGGTCACAGGGGAAATATAAAGAGACTAATTGTAAGGTTCAGGAATCTTCCCATAGTGATGGAACGTGTTCTGGAGAAGTTAAGATTAAAAAGGTGGAGAAGAAATGGTTGAACATTATAATCCCTTGCGATTGCTTTCAAATTAAAAAAAAAATAAGTATAATTAAAAAGGGGAAGGATTCTCTCTGTATCTGTATTGTCTGCAAGTCATGACACTGACAGGTATTTGTTGCATAAATTAATTTCAGAAACGCAGATAATATATGGAGAACAACTATCCTACAGCTCCCTCTGCTGCCCTCCTATTGGGTTTCATAAAGGTTTAAAAAGAAAAAAAACTATGTCCTATATAAACAGCTATATAAATATATGAAGTAGCAGTATCTCTTTACCTGATGCAGACATTTCTATTAATTTTAAAACATAGTCCATATGAATCAGTGGCATATGGAAAGATATTCCTTCATTGTCTCTGAAATTCATAAATCAAACTTGATATTAAAAAAAACAAAACAAAGATAAATTTCTAGTAACCTGGGAATGGAATTTCTAGTTCACTAGGAATGGAATTTTTCAAGTGCCTTTTTTCTATTAGATGAAACATGGATTTTTACACACACACACACACACACACGGTATATATTTAGCACTTTTCTAGATATATTTAAATTTTATTGCAGAGATTATTCTAGCTTCCTGAAACTGGTATTCCCTTTCATCTTCATAAATCCTTGTGATAACTGTCAACATTTCACTCTTTCACAATGTAGAAACGATAAAGAGAACACGTTTGAAAATTAAGGCAAGAGGTTCTTGAAAATAGCCTAAATGCAAAAATCTAGGGGGGGGTCTCAAGAATGGGCCCCCTTCCTCATAATTGGCGATGTCTCAAGCTGATTACAAAGAGATGCATTTACCAAGGGGGACAATATGTCAAGGTTCCAAGTAGTACATCCCATTCAATAAGAACTCCAAGGTAGGCATATTCCTCAAAGAACATTTTCTTGGAACAATATCAAATTGGCAATTTCTTGGTGGAAAACCAGCTCTAGGTTCCTGCCGGTTTTACATCCAATTAAAAGTCAAACTTTGTCACTTCCCCCCATAGTCACACATCACATGGTCCGATCAGCACGTAGTCCAGCTGTTAGGTGATCCCAGTCTCCTCCTTTCAAGCACTCGTACTAGAGTCCTTGATTCCCAGGGGAAAGAATTTTATTTTAGCTACAACCTCCCAGCTATCTCTACAACCCTGGCCCCTTCGCTCCAGGCTGTGTCAACCCTGAATCCATGAGAAGAAAACTCCCTAGAGAAAAGCTATAAAAGAAAAATGGCCACAGTTCGGCCAACTTCAGGGTTGGTAAATGTATTGCCTATAGTTGGCATCCAAGATTCATGTAAATTTGAGATGGTTTTATATATAAATATTTTTTTGCTTTGGATTGTTTGATTTTACTGCAGACATTTTTATTACAAATTACTGATTGTAACCTGCTGAGAGTTGACTGATTGTGGCAGGCTAAAATCCAACCCAATCAATAAACTATAGACCACAGTGGAAAAACACTGAGGTGATTTGTACCTGTGGACAGATGTGTGAGAATCATTAAAGCAGCAGACTCTGGTTCCAACCTCTCAAGTTGATATCCATCGAAGTAAATTTTGTGGAAAGCCATTTCAATAATCATGCAGAAAGTACCAGTAGTCTTTTAATAAGTTTCTGGATGTTTTGGAACCCCCATAACATCAAGCATACATATGCAGAATTTGGGGAAAAAAATATAGTGAAAATACTCTTCTCTCCGTTGAAAAACTGGTCCTAGTCTTTGGATGAGCCCTAATGTTAATAACAAAACATGCCATTCATTGGATTTTGCTTCAGAATTCCCTGGATGCAATTATGCATGTAACAGGGCCCATCTGGTATAGAAGTCATATTTGCATTAATTGCCAAGAACAGAAAGCCATTATATCTAATACAAATTGCAGGTCCTGATTTTAGATTTCCCTTTTCTCTACTTAGCTGCAGAATAGCAAAAAGCACATAAACTTTTCTATTTAGTGAAAATAAATGAAATTCGTTCAAATGCTCAAGAAAATGTCTTGGATCAAACTAAGAAGCTGTTTGCTTTAAACTAGGGTCGTGGCATAGACAGTTGAGTTTTCCCCAGATTCTGGGCATGCCATCTGGAATCTACTTGACCAGCTAGTTGGTGCAGATTTCCAGCTGTTGCTGTTTTTAAATAATAACCCTCTGGTTGCTATTAGAATATACAGAAGTAACATATATTTCATTTCAGCAGTCTGCTGGGTTGCATTTTTCTAAAAGGCAGTGAGATTGGCATGTGAAGAGAGGTTTATTATTTCACTGCCCTGGTTCTTACTTTCACGTACTGCTCAGGAAATCATAAAGCACACACCATTTATGAACATACTGTCAGTTTTACTTTTACCTGGATATGGATACAGCATTTTGATGGTAATTTGCTTAATTTTTGCTCTTCCTAATTTATACGTAATTTTCTGGAATTATCCCCATACTCATCTTCCCAGAGAGGTGAAAATAAAACACCTGCTGATGTATCCACAATTTTTTTCCCTATCACCTTTGATGCAAGTCCTCCACCTTGCCCATATCCACAGGTGTGGAGATCTATAACCGCTTAGCATTTAAATAAAAGCTAGGCTAGTTTAATATTTTTCCCCACAGTGCCACTTGGTGTAGAATGAGAAAGTAAATAAAACTACGGAGTATGCAGAGAGGGGAATATCCTGGAGATCTTCCCTTTATTAGAAAAGGAAGATTAGACCATGAACAATCTAAAATGAATGTGAATTCATCCATAGGCATGTGAATTCATGGCTTCATTTGAAATGCTTATAGCATTTAATTCCAGATGGGAATGTGTGCCTATTGTGAGGAACTGTAGCATATCCTCTCATAATGTAGCGGCTCTTAAAGAACAAGCTTAAAATTGTTCTCCAATATGCTTTGAAGCCAAGAAGCAAACTATTTTATTTGTACTTGCATTTGCAAAAGGAAATGAGCAGCTGAATCTTGAATGCCTTTGATATATCAGTAGAGCAAGCAGCAACACTTAGCAAACTTTCCTTTTTTTTGTTTTGAAGAAAAGAAGTAGCTTCAATTGAGGTAACATTAGCAATCTGTGTGATAAACTTCACTGATTCTTTAATGTAACCAATAGCATCGTAAGTAAAACTCTTTAACATTCCTGAGGTTTCCACCACACTTGTAAATGGAG
Source organism: Pseudoxyrhopus heterurus (assembly GCA_032468235.1). Lineage (NCBI taxonomy): Eukaryota > Metazoa > Chordata > Lepidosauria > Squamata > Pseudoxyrhopus > Pseudoxyrhopus heterurus. Next base: position 7,545 of record JANHJO010007028.1, on the reverse strand, counting down.
CATTTACAGTATTAAAACTATGTTATATAGTTTTAACTATGACCTATAAAGGTCAGCAACCACAAATATTGTATTTTTTTATCCATTATGATATATTTTGATATAAAGAAAGGTATTCACTAGCAGCTTGCATTGAAAAACACGAACATGTTTTCCATACTGTTTCATCCATGGAAAACAGCAACATAAATGCTAAGGAAAAGATAAGATAAACAAGATTGACAAGAATCGAAGAAAGAGAATATTTTTGTGAAACTGAGATATGTGGCTTCATTTATGCTTATTAAAATTTAAAGTGTATGTGATTCAGACAGAAGGAAGCTACCTGGTGGGGTTTTTTTTCCCTTTCAATGACTTGTTCTCAAGATTTACATTCACTTTATTGCATTGTAAGAATTAACAACCTAAAAGAATTCAATGACGTTATCAGCATTCAAAACCATGTTCCTTTAGGCCATTAAATCTTTCCACTTTCCAGCTATGAAAAGACATTTCCTAACATCTGAAGCTTGTGTGCCATGTGTTCAATGCACATGATTGATTGCTGCACAATTTATTAAACAAATGTATATATAGTTATGTCACAAGACCTGGGGTGGTAGCTAGGAGTTGATGCTATCTTGCTCCTACTGCAACGTTTATAGTCTCAAATATGGCTCATTTTGTCCCATGTTCTGGCTTTTCTTCAACTAAAAACAAATTAAGTCCTCATTCATTGGCTATAAAAAGCCAATGAATAGAAATTCACAATACTTTGCGGATCAGCATTGCACTGGTCATAGATAGTTTTGTGTGGTTTTTGGGTCTGCCCTTTTTACTTTCATTCATTTTCTACTACAATTTGGATCAACCAAAGTTTCTGGGTTTTCATTCTCCTGCTTCCAGATCCTCCAACTCTTTCAAACCATCGGTCTCCCCAATACTATCAGTAGCTACCAAAATAAATACAAGGTGGAAAATATATTGGACTCCAGCAAACACTGAAGAAAATCACAATATTTGACTGACTGACTAAACCAGATTACAACTGCTTAGAAAATGCACAGCAAGCCCACACCCCATGACTATTCTGACACATGAACCCCAAACTTTGTGAAAGAAGATTCTGAATGAGACAGTGTCATGGCTCAGGAGACACTGACTGATCTGAAAACATGGCACTAAGGAAGGAAAGTTCAACTCATTCCATTCTGCCTCACAGCATTGTTTTTATGTGCATTGGAGAAGTCCTCTACATGCCATTTTAAGTTCCTGGAGAAAAGCAAGATATTCAGCTAACAAATAAATATTGTATGAATCAAGCCCTTTAGTTATCTGTAGGTACATTTCAACATTCCACCCATTTAGTCTTCCTGGTACTTTTTCACTGCATTGGCTCATCCAGTTCACACGGGAACCATTTAAGAGAACCATCTTTTCTTATGAAATCCATATTTTACTTCTATTGACGTCTCTACATGCTGCATAGACTGAGATCTTCAGAACAAATCTTTTGACCCCCTTGACTTTAGTTGGTTTCACGCAGTCCAACTTTTATCCATGTCCATTCACACAATTACAGGGCATAAGGTCACTGTACCATGGCATTATACAATGATTTCCATTATATGCTACTGTTGTGGCCCATTGGCTGCCAGCAGACATAGCTGCAGAGTCAAACAAGGTGGAGGGAGAGCCTGGACCAGCTTCGGAGCCTTTGGAAGGCTCTGATAAGGAAACAGCATGAGAGATAGAGGCAGAACAGGGCCTTCTGTCCTCCCCCAGGTGGAGAGGCAGCTATCTTTGGGGCCTGAGCTGAGTGAGGGGGAGGAACAGATGGGACCCATCCCAGATGCACGTATTCACAGAGAGGAAAAGAGAGGAGAGCAAGGAAAGCAATAAGCTGGCTCTCAGGGAAAAGAAGACATAGATGCTAACCAGCCACTCCTGGGTTGGGAAATAAATAGGAGGGGTTTGGGAGTGGCCAGTTATACTAGAAACCATTTGTTTCTAGTATACAAGCAATTCGGATTTCTTGGATAAACCCAGATTTGTTGGGACTAATCACATTTGCTTTTGTTTGTTTATCCCTGTGAATAAAAGACTGACTGCCCTGTTATAAAAAAGGGTTTGTTTTATGCATGAGTAAACATCTTTTATCACAACTTGAGAAGGCTGGGTCAGAACAGCTACTGACAATACACTGGTGGTTGTTAGTAAGAAAAATGGAAAAAGTAGAGGATGCGTATGGACTACTGAATTTGGAATACATTTTGCACTCGCAGGTGCTGCTCAATGAGCAAGTGACAACTGTGGCTAGGATGGCCTTTGCAAAAAATCTCTTATGTACCTGTTGTCTCCATTCCTGGATCAGAGTCTGCTCACTGATCTTAGTCACTTCCAATTGTATTGTTGCAATGCTTTATACATGAGTCTGAGCTTGAAAACCATTTGGAAGATTCTACTGGTCCAGAATCCAGCAGCATGTAGAGTACTGAATGCACCAAAGTTCACCCATGTGACGTCCATTGTTGCACAAATCACACTGGCTCCAGTATGTTTCTGGATGCAGTGCAAGGTTTGGTTAGCACCTTTAAAGCTCTTCATGGTCAGGTTATTTGTTTCTTATCTTTCCAAAGTTCTCTGCCAAGTCATCCAATTTTTGTCAGGGTGGAGGATGTAAAACTATAGAGAGACCCTAACTCTCACTAGTGATGTAGATGGATAGATTCTAACTAGATTAACTATGCAATAGAAGTGAACACAAAATCAGTGCATAGCATTTTCACAAACATAATCTTCAATTAAATGATCCACCTGTGTTTGCTGTCTCTTTCAGTCTGGAAGCAACCTTCACACTAATGACCATGGTTCTGTTGTTAACTACCACAGGAGGCAAACAAGCTTCCTTATTGAAAAAAAATTAAAGAATATTAAGCATTCTATATATTGCTATTAATTTTTCTCTACTTCCTAAAGCACCACATGGATAGTAATGTCGCTCACACCTTACTTTTGATTCATCTCTAAAAATGCCTTTAAAATATTCACTTTTAAACTTTTCAGAAATAATAAAGTCACTTATCCCTAATAAGTGCTTTTGGTTTGGAAAGTTCTCCAAATTGCCTTCATTAGTTTTAAATCCAATTGCTCACATTTTTTCCCCTCCCTGGCAGGAATTCGTTCACGCAGGGAGTCCAGCTGCAAGGCCATATTATTGTAACTATTTCTCAGAACTGATAACTTCTGCAAAAGTAAGTCATTTCAAAGCCTGAAAATGAGAAGGATAAAAACATCTTCTTGTGGAGAAGCACAGCTGGTAGAAATGTCTGCTGAATTCATTATCACCACCACCACCATCACCCTTATAAGCAGGAAGGATGAGAACTTTTGGGGGGGAAAATCATACTAATTCTGCTTACACCTGGAAATAAGACCACACCTTTTGGGCATGAAACTTGATTTCCAACTTTATAGCTTCAACCAGGGATGTTTCTTGTGATTCCCCCAGTAAAGAGAACCTGGAGCTCCCATCACAATTTTCATTATGCATTATTAACCGGACCCAGAATTTCAAAAAAGGATTATTGAACCAAATAACTTCTTATATCCATGACTCAAGGCAAATATCCATGGCTTTTCTCTAGCATCTCTCTTGGTTCCTTGTTATTTAAATAGTATAAATTCTTGTGAGCTACAGCTCCCTTCATGAGGTACACAAAGTGGCTAGACAGATGTAGGGTTACCTCACCCCAATTTAAATCTTATGTCCATCTAGCTGCTCTATACACCTGATGAAGTGGAATTCAGCTCACAAAAGCTTGTGCCTTTTATAACATTGTTAGTGAGAAAGTGTTATTAGACTCCTGATATATTATTACCATTATTATCTAGGGAAGAAGAGCAACGTACAAATTAAATAAGTGGAAGGCTAGCCCCAGTTCTCTGCCAGCCTCAATATGTTTGTGTCACCCAGTCATTGTCAGATCTTGCCTAATTTGAGCAGCAAACTTTGAAAGTAGATTTCAGGAGACCTAATTCAGAGATATCTACTTACATTCAAGTGAGCAGAAGTAAAGACGAAACAATCTTTTAATCTTTAATACTCAAGATCTGAAGCTGTGAGTGTGAGACATAGTACACGTGGGAAACACAGTATATGGTTAATAATTGTGCTCTCATTGCCTCACCTGCTTGGACTGTCCCTGGTGAACATCTGAAGAGGGCTGTGATGTCTTCTTAGGAGCTCCACCTCAAATTGTGAAGCTCCTTTGCTAAGAAGGTAAGTTCTCTTCTGCTACTATAATAAGCATCAAAATGTGTTTTTTTTATTTTTAGCAAATATTTTAACAGTTTTGTATGTTATTGTCTATGAATTATCAAATCAAATCAATTTTATTTGTGGTCTCAGACCAATATACAAAAGCAATAGCAAGTGTAAGGGGAATAAATCATGGACAGCTGACCACGAAAGATCGTGGCTGAAGAGGATTACAACGTTCTCCTCTGGTTGTTGATGTTCTCAGAAAGAATTTGGAAACCTGGAAAGTAATGAAACAAGAGCTATCCTCTAGGCCCGTGATGGCGAACCTATGGCACATGTGCCGGAAATGGCACATGGAGCCATGTCACCCAGCATGCCAGCCGTCGGCCAATCGAGCTCCACTGTGCATGCGCGCGCGACCCTGGGTTTTTAACTGAAAAATGGGAAAACAGCTGTTTTTCGTGCTTTTTTTTCAGCTAAAAATGGGCGGGGCATGCATGCACAGTTGAGGGGTGGGGGGTGCATGTGTGCCCCCACCGCCCATTTTATCTGAAAAAAAGCATGAAAAACAGCTGTTTTCCCGCTTTTTTTCAGCTAAAAATGGGCAGGGGGGTGCACATGCGTGGGAAGTGTGCAGGGGGGAGCACAACCCCCTGCCCCCCCACTGCGTATGCATGCCCCCCTGCCCATTTTTAGCTGAAAAAAAGTGGCAAAAACCAGCTGTTTTTCCCGCTTTTTTCAGCTAAAAACGGGCGGGGGCACACGCATGCGCGTGAGGGGTGCAATTTTGGCACACGAACCTAAAAAGGTTCAACACCACTGCTCTAGGCAGTATAAGACCAGGTTACTAGCGTTAAGCCCAGAATGGTCTGTATTGAGCAGAGAAAATGGTTTAGTTCTGCCCTCATTGTACATGGGGCAGTGCAGGAGGACGTGTTCAACAGACTCGACCTTGGCTCAGGCTATGAATTATCTGCTTTTCTGTTCTCCATTTTAGATAGTGAGTTTGGGGTAGGGTTAAAGTATTAAGCTGGAAACTGGGAGACTATGAGTTCTAGTCCTCCACTTAGGCACGAAGTGTCACACTCTCTCAGCCCTAGGACAAAAGAAATGGCAAGTCACTTCCAAAAATATTGCCAAGATTTTTTTTATGGGTTAGTCTAAGGCAGTTGACAGGAGTCAAAACTGACTTGACAGCATATGCATACAGACAAACACACACAAATAAATATAATTCCCCATTTTCTATTCTATTCTTTATTATTTTTACTATTTATCTTTTGGAATAGTTCTCTTAAAAACTTTCTTCTAGTTAGCATGAAGCAAAAATTCTTCAAAAATATGTATTAGTGACTCTCGCTTTCCTTTATAATTTGCGAAAATTGTAAGATATCCTTCACTTTTGTTCTTAGCATTTGGATCAAACAAAGGACAATGGAAATTCCTTCTTTGAAATTGTTTTCTAAACTGTTCTGAACTAAAACCAGTCATAACTCCCAGAAAGAAGAGAGGAAGGACAATTTTTAATATATTTGTAACTGCATTAAACCAAGAACAATAAGGAATTACAATGTAAATAAGTCCATTAAGTTTACTTAGTGCTTATGTGCATTATTTTTTCTGTTTCAGAAAATAACTAATTTATTTTATGGAAGTACACACATGGATTTAGACTTTAAGCCATAGATAATTGCATGATGCTTACTTTTCACTTCCCTGCCGGGGGCCAGAGGCAGCTTATCAAGCAAGATGCATTAAATGACTTGATAAGACTATACAAATATTTTGACATGTGTCGAATAAGAGTAATAGCTATATTTTCCCAGACAATAAGGAGATTATATAGCTCCAAGACGCTCTGCAATCTTGTCACTGCGACAGGTGAATTTATATTACAAAGGACGTCACATTTTCCTGAAAATTTGTTCACATAAAATATAAACTGGCTTTTAACCATCTTAGCGACCAGGCAACTTGGCTAACACTTAATAAACAGACCCCATAGTGGAACTGCAATGTGCAGCAGGCCATTATGGTAAAGAAGTGTCTCCAAAATCTAGTAGATAACCACAGACACTACCAAGAATGAAGTTTCCTGAAAAGTAAGAGTTGACCAATACAAAGTCTGAATACTGCTCAAGTTATGTACAACCAATTAGACTTATCTGACAATACAACAAGATCTACTCTCTCATTAAAACATACCAAACCTCACAAAAAACTTAAGGCATATCATTAATATCAAAGACAAAGAGTGGCCAGCTGATACAATTTGCCAGTGGAAGCAGTATTCAGAAACAATCTGCAATGATCAGTTCACTCATGGACCACTGCTTAAAGCTGACCTGTTTCCAGTCTAATATCTGCCATAACTTTTGAAGAAATGGAATTGTTGTTGTTCTGCTGGTTGTTTGCAGTCATTTTATTACCCAACTAGATACCATCAGTTTGGAGAACTTCCAGCTGATGGGACAGTGAAGCCCAGCTGATTTCTGCCTGCCTGGAGGCTCTTTGGAGCAAAAAATTACCTTGTAGGGGTGACTCTCCTGGGGATGCCCTCCCTCCACCTTAAAGGCAGCCGGGAATGCCGAGGACTCTCCTGCCGGCTCCCTACCTCTTGGGACGCCCTCCTTCCACCTTAAAGGCAGCCGGGAACGCCGAGGACTCTCCTGCCGGCTCCCTGCCTCTTGGGACGCCCTCCTTCCACCTAAAAGGCAGCCTGGAACGCCGAGGATTCTCCTGCCAGCTCCCTGCCCCTGGGACGCCCTCCTTCCACCTTAAAGGCAGCCGGGAATGCCGAAGACTCTCCTGCCAGCGCCCTGACTCTTGGGACGCCCTCCTTCCACCTTAAAGGCAGCTGGGAACACCGAGGACTCTCCTGCCGGTGCCCTGCCTCTTGGGACGCCCTCCTTCCACCTAAAAGGCAGCCGGGAACGCCGAGGATTCTCCTGCCGGCTCCCTGCCCCTGGGACGCCCTCCTTCCACCTTAAAGGCAGGCGGGAACGCCGAGGATTCTCCGGCCGGCGCCCTGCCTCCTGGGATGCCCTCCTTTTATCAAGGGGGCAACCGGGAACGCTGCAGACTCTCTGGCCGGCGTCCTGCTTTTTTGGATGCCCTCCTTATGCTGGAGTCGGTGGGGAACACTGGGGACTTTTTGGCCGGTCCCCTGCCTTTTTGGACGCCATCTTTTCACCGGCGGCAGCTGGGAACGCTGATGACTCTCCGGCTGGCGCCTTGTCTCTTGGGACACCCTCCTTCATTTGGAGGCAGCCGGGAACGCCGGGAATTCTTCAGCCGGTGCC
>JANHJO010007027.1:25298-37385 GCA_032468235.1 Pseudoxyrhopus heterurus | reverse complement strand
TGCTGATTCTGTAAACCGCTTAGAGAGAGCTGAAAAAAGCACTGATAAGCGGTATACAAATCTAATGCTATTATTATGCTATTATTATTAATAATAATACATTAGGTTCTTATCACAAATTATTAACAGAACAATGAATTGCAACATTGCAGATGAAATGGGCATAGGAAAGAATATATACATTAAAATGATACCGTACCTGTGCAAGTTATCTTGTGATTTATACTGGTTAAGAACCACTCTGCCATAGTTTTCATTGGTGCTGCAATAAACAAAAATTAGATACCACCCATAAACATAGTACAGGCAATCCTTGACTTACAACCACAATTGGACTGGAAAATTCATTGTTCATTAGTGTGGTTGTTAAGTGAGGCGTCATGTGACTGCACCTGATTTTATGACCACGATCGTTAAGTGAGACATCACACGATCATGATTTTTTAAATCTTCCCTGCTGGTTTTCTTATTGCTTATTGGAAACTGGGTGGAATGGTTGCAAGTGACAATCTTGTGACTCTGCCACTGTCAAAAATACATGCTGGTTGCCAATGCTTGAATCACAATCATGTGATTGATCACGGAAACAATGTGACATTCTAAGTCACTCAATACAGTCTTAACTTTGAATGGTTGCTAAATGAATGTTCGTAAGTTAAGGACTATCTGTAAATCAGACTATACACCATAGCAAAAGTTTAGGAAACTGGATTTTTTAAAGCTGTAAGTTTCAATGACACTTTCAAATCTGATTAACACAATATGCTTTAGTTATTTTAAAGTGGACAAAAGTAAGAGGAGGAGAAGATGGAAAGCATCCAAACGCCAAGCTCATCGCAATTCAATTCTGTCCAAATAAACCCTGGACCCTAACCATGAAATGGTTGTCCCACTTCTCAATTCTTATTCTCCTGCCTCTGCACTCAGTCATTCTCCAGTCCCATGACTTTTCTCCAAGGTAATGGAGAAGTGAGAGAGAAGGCCTAACAGATTTTCTAGATTTTGAGGATGCTCTTGAAAAGTGTCAGAATAGGAAGAAATATTGTTTTACCAGCAATTAACTAAAAAGTTAAGCCAAGAGAGGGACTCATGACTGACTCCCTCATGGGTTCAGGGCAAAAAAAGACAGATTCATGGAACAACGTGATTTCTATGCTGTTTATGCAGTGAATAAATGCAAGGAGGGGATGGTTTAGGTAGGTAAATTACAAGTTATAAATACCCACCTGGAAAATATTTACTGTATTTAGAAAACCAAGCTGAAAAAATTCAGCCAACTTTAATGAAAACAAGTCAGTCACCTCCATGGCTTTTACATAAGAATTCTAGGAAATAATGGCAAAGCCTGACCGTATTGCCAAAAAGCCAGTGGGTTCTTTCCTTACCCTTCCTCCTCAGGCCTTTTCTTTATCCAACTATTATCTTGCAAAAGGGTTCTTCGCTTGTTGACCTCATTAATAACTTGCTGTCTGCTCTTCATCGCAATGGAAGCACTCTTAGTATCTGTAAATATATCAGCAGTATATTAGAAAGTACATAGTACAATGTAATTAAATCATTTTGGAACACCACAAAGTTTATTTGCCCCAGGAGTCATTCCTCCAATCTCTGAGTTGGCAGAAAACTGTGCCAATTTAAGTTTTGATGCCTCAACTGCCAAGCTTAATTCTGTCTCAGGAATGACGTTGGTATAGTTTTTTTTTATATATTTAAAGTTTATTGTTTTTATATGTTAAGAACAGCATTTGGGAATTCTTCTGGTATTGTTCCGACTGTACTGAACATTGCCTGCTGGTGGGAAAAACATCAATTGTTTGATGGGAAGACAATGGGTGGGTATAAAAAGGAGCTTGGGATGGAGGGCTTAACTATCTTTCAAGTAGCCAAATGACATATGGTTACATCTGAACGGATGGAATTATATTACCATTTTTGTTATGTGATGGTTTTCCTACAGTGAATGTTGACATTTTATTCAGGGCTATATCCAGTTTGTCCTAAAATAAAGTAAAAAAAACAAAAAATAAGTGGTCAAAAAAACAGAAAATGGCATCAGAATGCATCCTTTTCCTGCACTACCCACATACAAAAACTTTGCCGGATCAGATGAAACACAAATTGGTTTCTGTTCCCATAGTGGCCAGCCAGTTATATTTAATCAGGATATGAATCCAATAATTTCCTTTAATGCTTTTGCAGCTACCCTGTTTCTTCAACAATACGACCCACCTCAAAAATAAGCCCAAGCCTAATTTTTTTTGCAGGTGCTAATATACGCCCTACCCCAAAAATAAGCCCTAGTAAAGGAGTGGGTGTGGCCAGCACAGGAGGCAGCCCTTCCTGCATCTCAAGGAGGTGATCCTCCTGCACCTCAAAAAAAAAAAATAAGACCTCCCCAAAACTAAGGCCAAGTGCTTGTTTCGGGGGTCAAAAGAAAATAAGACCCTGTCTTATTTTCTAAGAGGTAGTGCTCACTGAATTTTGCCTCTGAGCCTGAAAAGAGAATAGCCAAAATGATTTACATGTGGATTTCTGGCTCCAACTGTAGTCGTTTAGTTGAGGACGATCTTTATATTGTAATAGTGAGCCAAGACCTGCAACATGCCTATAATTTTAGAAGTGCCGACTCAAAAATGAAAAGCTTTTTAAGAAAATTTGTAAGCACCCATTTTTATTAAGACTATTACTGTGGTAATATCACCACACCACATCCAGCTCATTTAGTCATTGTACTTTGATCAGCACTGCAGCCACTGTAAGAAAGGAATATGGAGACACCAAATGGTTCAATGTTGAAAAAGGCACTCAACAAGGTTACATCCTATCACTTATACCAGTGATGTCGATCCTTTTTCGGTTTGTGTGCCAAATCGCATGTGCCAAAGCGCACACACACTCCTGCATGCCCCCCACCCATAATGCAATGCGCCCCTCCCCCTGTGCATGTGCACACACTCCCACCCCCCTGCACATGTGCGCGTGACCCCCGGGTTTTTAGCGCAAAAAAAAGCCCGAAAAACAGCTGTTTTTCGGCTTCTTGTTTTGAGCTAAAAACCCGGGGTTGCGCATGCACACGCAGTGGAGCTGGGCTGGGTGATGGCTGTCATGCCGGGCAACATGGCTTCATGTGCCATTTTGGGCACGCGTGCCATAGGTTCGCCATCACGGACCTATACTATTCAACATGTACACAGAAATAATTATGAGAAATGCACATTTGGAGGAATCTACCATTGGGGTTAAAATCGGTGGTAGGAATATCAACAGCCTCCGAGATGCTGATAACACAACATTACTTGCGGAAAGTAAGGAGGATCTCTACTGGTTAATCCTGAGAGTCAAAGATGAAAGTGAAAAATTTGGACTGGACTTTAATATCAAGAAAACAAAGATAATGACAACTGCAGAGAACACACAGGTCAGAGTGCAGATTGACAACGAGACCATCAAAACAGTAAAGGAATTTTGGAAGAGTAAAGATATCAGCCTCACAACCACATGCAGATTAGTTAACACAATAATTTTTCCAATTGCTCCTTTATGGCTGCAAAATTCAGACTCTGAAAAAGGCAGACAGGAGAATCACCTTTGAACTGTGGTGCTGGAGGAGACTACCCTGCATTCCATGGACTGCATAAATAACAAAGAAGTCCAAGAACAAACCTCACCAAAAATATCACTTGAAACCAAGATCGCCAGAGGCTGTCATACTTTGGTCATGTCACAAAAGCTGACTCACTCAAAAAGTCAACATGCTTGGAGTGATCAGCAGAAAAAGGAGAAGGGGCTGCCTTAGCACCTGCTGGCTGAACACTATAAAAGATGACAGTGGGATGACCATGGTGGATCTGAAGGAGGTGGTGAAAGGCAGAGGCGCATGGAAAATGCTGATCTATAAAGTGGCCAAGGGCGCAACTGAGTGGCTGACGATGATGATGACTGGGGAAGTTCAGGGAAATGGACATTTCCTAAATTTAACCCCCTTATCGTCTCTGTTAAGTATCCTGCTAAACGCTCCTAGTAAGAATGATATTGTTCAGTTTCTAAGTTTTATCTCAGTCAAGGCTCAACTGATGCACATAAAGTTTACACGATTGCAATAGTACACAGAGTTGCTGTACCAGGATAAAAATCATATTTTTTCCTCAAAAAACCTGAATGAACAAATCATGAGGAAACCGATGCGGTCTAGATCTAGAAATACACGCCCACTGGTAGCTCGCCTGAATAAAGTGCAGTTCAGCATTAGATTTACAGTAGCTTGAATAGTAATTGCATGAATATACATGTGAAGAGAGGAGGAAGTTTTATATGAAAAAAGGCGATTTATTTATTTATTTCATGAAATACCTCTTTTGAAACCTTGACATAGCATAAATTTGCATATTTCACTGTTTATGCTTTTCCACAAGTGAATGTTTCAAGTCAAAGAGCCAATGTAGCATAATGGCTAAAAGTATGGATTTAGACCCATCTACAAACTAACCTCAGCTATGGAAGTTTAGTGTAGAAAATAAGGAAGGCGACCTGCAAACCTCGTTACCAAAGTAACAAAGAGTAACACATTTTTAAAATCTGGAATGTCCAAACAATATTAGGAGAATTTTGAAGCAGAAGACTTGCTGATTCACAGGCGTATAAGAGGGAACAAGAACAACCCATTGAGATTTGCAGAATTCTGTTATTATGGTCACTCTCAACAAAAATAAGTTTAGTCTTCCTGTGGAATTGATTTCTTGTTTTAGTCTAGATACTGAAGATGACATTGATTGGTTTGGTTTCTCTCAACCCAACTTACCTCCCAGAGATGTCTTATGATGAAAACTTTGAGACAGCAGCACATACATTGCCTTAACTGCCATGGAGATAAACTGAAATTTAATCCATAAAAGGTGCCATAACTTAAAAGAAAATCCATCTTTTATGGGTTAAATTTAAATTTATCTCCATGGGAAAGTATAGAAAACAGAGAGAACTGTTCATGAAAAATATAACAAGCTCCAAAGGATCAATTGCTCACAAAATTATTCTATTTTGAGTTCAAGCAAGCAAAATGCCATTAGTAGTCTTTCCTCTCAAATTTATGCTTATGCCACTTTCATTTGGATTCTGTTGAGAAACACCCTTTTGTTCCCATTTTCACTACCAGGACTAAAACATTGTTTAAATGTACTACTTGCAAATGTTTGGAATGTGACTTACAAATGTAAGTAGACTCAAATTAAAAATCAGTCATTAATTTCTACACTTTTGATTTTAAAAGCATCAAATAAGCCTATGAATACTTCTCTGCACTTCCTGCAGGCATGTCCCAAGCCAATTTGTTCCAACTCTAGTCATAGAGGAAAAAGTCAATATCGGGTAGAAATGAAACACTACTCTCTCAGCAGCTGAAAGAAGAATCACCAGTAAACCAACAGCAACAATGTTCAACAATATTCAAGGAGATTCCAGTAGCATTCCTGAAATATTAATGAGCTTTGGTGGCGCAATGGTTAGAATGCAGACTGCCGACTGCCGACTGCCAACAGTTCGAGTCTCACTGGCTCAACTTTCCATCCTTCCGAGGTGGGTAAAATGAGGACCCAGATTGTTGGGGGCAATATACTGACTCTGCAAACCACTTTGAGAGGGCTGTAAAGCACTATGAAGCAGTATATAAGTCTAAGTGCTATTGCTATTAAAAGAAATCTGACAACTTTTCATTTTAAGTGTGAAAATGATTGTGAGGCACAATCAGAAAAACTTGGTGTTGCTGTGCTGACTTCAAATGTGTTTATATACAACTTAGAATTTAGCTCACTGATCATAGAATACACAAACATATTTATCCTTTCCATTTATATCTTATTATACAAAACCATTCATTCACATAGTTTTATCAGAAGAACACAGGACTTGTAAGCTTCATTTCTAACTCAGTGCAATTGCTCAAGTTTTGTAAATGTAAGAAAATGTGAAAAGAAAAAAAATTACAACCTGCTAAGCATTCTGCCAACACAGGGCATTTCCTTAGAACCACAATACTTACAAGCTTTTGAAGTTTGGATGTTATTGTCTCAAAGGCTTTCCTCACTGCTGAACTGCAGAAAATAATGTGGGTATGAACTTTACTGTTCCCTGTGGCTGTTCCTTTCCCTATCTTGATCACCACCCTTCCCAGGGCCTTAGTCTAAACTTTCTGGCAAAATAACAGCTGCCAACCTCCCACGGCTTTTTTTGAGACTCTCCTTGGACAGCCTTAAGGGGTAAACACCCCTTTGTATGAGATCAACAAATAATGCAAATAAGTCATAAAAATTACAAATTCCAAACTCTGAACTCAGTGCCAAACTGCAAATAAAAGATTAGAAGCTATTTGGTTATTTATTGCTTTTTTATTATCTCAGATATATATTTTTTAAATCCACATGAGTTTATTTTTAGTTTTTATAAGCATATCCTGTTTGCACAAAAAATATTACTAGGGTATGACAATGAATACAGTACAGGAATAATATTTAGAGATGAGATGGAAGGAAGGAATGTAAAGGATGTAAAAGTTATGATATGGAGAAAAAAAGGAGGAGGGCAATTAAAAGTCATAGAATCAAAGCATTATGTCAAAATGGTACTACAGAAAATGACATTCCTTGAGTAATCAATCTCTGTTTAGTAAGTAAATAACTAAAATAATAAACTTACAATTTATCCACATTTTGCTCTGGATTTCCACATGTTGTAACAACATTTACTTGGAAATACTGGTAGCTATAAATGAAAATTTGATTTTGAGGAATGATATTGCGTAACTACTGTAAACTGTTATTGCTCTAATTGAGCTTGCAGTGTTTGGACTTCATCTATAGCATGAGAAGAAAAAGATGGAAAGGACCTACCACTTGGAGAAGGTGGCAAAGTGACAAGAAGAGGAAAGAGCCCCTCAATTCCTAATTCACTGCGGAGATTTTGACATTTTGAATTGCAAGTCCATTTCTTCGCTAAATACTATAATACTAGACAATGATAAGAACAAAATCTCTCTTCTCTAAAGTCACCCTGAGCTTTAATTGTCAGGAAAATATCTATTTTATTTTATATATTTTACCTATTATATATTTTAAAAAATTTATGAACCATAAGTGCTATAGTCTAGTCAGGCATGCAACTACCGGTAGTTATGTTAATGAAGGAACACAGAGGCACTAATATGGAGATTGTCTAGGGCAGGGGTGTCAAACTCGAGAGGGTCACGTCATCACATGACATATCACAACTTTTCCCTCCTTCGCTAAAACGGGGATGGGCATGGCCAGCGCATGATCATCTGGCCTGCGGGTCACCCCTGGCCTAGGGGGCTCCAGGTTTCAACTGTTTAGCCTCCATGATAAATACTACAAGCCAGTCTTGAAATGATCCACAAGCAAGTTCAAAAGAGGAAAATGCTGGCCTAGAAACCAGGAAACTGTGAGTTCTAGTCCCACATTAGGCATAAAAGCTGTCTTGATGACTTTGGGCAGGTCACTCTTTCTCAGACTAACCCCCTCACAGGGTTGCTATCAGGGAGAAAATAGGAGGAGGAAGAAGTATTAAAGGTGGGATAAAAATCTACGAAATAAATACATAAATGTAAGGCAGGAAAACTGGGTTCTTGTGCATTAATTTGGATAGAGCAAGTCAGTTGTAATAGCGCTGCATATGGTCTATCAAAAGAGGAAGCAATCTGTCATTTTTTTAAAAAAGAGAAACAGCTGTACACACTTGGCAACTGATGACTGAGTATAATTGCTTCTTTAAAAATATCAGTTCATAGAGTCATAGAAGAAGGAACAAGTCCAACACCCTCCAGGATTCATTACATATCCAACTAGAGTAGACTATCCAGTCTATATTTGAAAAAGTCTGGCGAAGGAGATCCTTCAGAGGAATTCATAGTCCATAGCCTATTTGAACTCTGGAGATGTTTGTTTTCTGGTTATTGAATATGCCAAATACAGGTAGTCCTCGACTTACAACCACAATTGAATCCAAATTTTTTGTTGTTAAGTGAGAGATTTGTTAAGTGAGTTTTGCCCCATTTTACAACTTTTCTTGCCATGGTTGTTAAGTTAATAAGCCAGTAACCTGGGTGTAAAGTGAATTTGGTTTCCCCATTGACTTTACTTATCAGAAGGTCGCAAAAGGTGATCACATGATCTTAGGACACAGCAAAGATCATAAATATGAACCAGTTGTCTAATATCTGAATTTTGATGACGACGTGCTCATGGGGATGCTGCAAAGGTTATAACTATGAAAAACGGTATAAGTCACATTTTTCAGTACCGTTGTAATTTTAAATTATCTCTAAATGAACTGTTATAAGTCAAGGACTATCTGTAATCCTTTTTTGACAACCACACCACAGTTAAACAATTTTGGATAGTTGCACAGATCTAATTTCCCCCCTTATAGCACAGTCCTGAAAGCCTCCAAATTACTTTCCATAAACCTTCAACATCTTGTGAAGCCCGCATTACATTGAAGCTTTTTTGTTCACTACGGAAACCAGAATGTAATAGTTGAAAGTTTACGATCAGACCAAAATCTGCATTGGTCAGAGTAGTCACTTTAAACAATCTTATAGGATGGAAAAATCTTGATTGTCTGGCAATTATGTGAAGTATCAGCCAACGATATTACAAATATTTGTCTATTGAGACTCTTGGATCATATTCAACATCGAGAAGTATAAATGAAATGAATGTGTCTTGCAATACTGTAGAGCTTTGATTCACCTTGACATTTAAATCACCAGTGATAAAATAAGCCAGAGAATATAGGGATAAGCAAAAGTTCAGATATTGTCCAAGTTTGCCTAATAGCTATTTGAGTTGTGTATGGGTAGTTCTGAAACTCAAAAAGGGGGAAAAAGATGACCCAGGTAACTAAAGGGCTGTTTCAGGTCAAAACCAAATAAACTCTAGAACAAATTGCTAAACAGTCAGAATTGGATTTTAGTAGAGAAGATGGTAAAATGTGGATTATACTGTATCAAATACGGTAGATACAGGGCTGGTTTAAGAATTGTACTCAATGAATGTATGTCAGTGACTTCTTGCCAAGCAGAATGGAGGTGTTGGAGGTATATTGCAGCCCCAATTCCAAGCCCTGTAAAGTTCAATTTATTTATAAATGACTTGGAAGAGAGGTTAGAAAAATAAATATTTTCACATTGAGGATGACAGAAGGATTATATGGATAGCATTCCTATCTGTGACTCACGAATACTCCCTCCACTGAGTCAATGATAACTATTGTCACTAAATGTATTCTAAAGTTTACTAATAAAACTAAAATGACAAAAAGGTTATTACACATGGCTTCATAATTAAAGGTTGTGGTTTAAAACCTGGGGGAGTTTTTTAATTACTATTTTTCTTTCCCTGGGCTACAAACTTTGAGTTTTTTTTTTCTCAATTCAGCAATGTATGTTTCATCACTTTTCTGTCAGCTCTGCCATCTTCACTAAGCTGGCTGGCATCTTGCCATAAATGGACGGCGGGGTAAAGCAATTTTGGAGATGTGCAGAAGGGAAGAAGGAGAAAGCAAGGGGGGCAGGGAATGGCACTGATAGGAACCAGAAATGTTAAACCGTATTGATCCAGCTGCCCAAGGATGCTTGGCCTGGGAAAGAAAGTCAAGATGTTTTAAGACACGCCTGTCTTAAAGCAGTTCCCAAAACATCATACTGGGATGCTATTGGACCCTGACAATCTGGTCAAGCGGGGAGCACCATGGAAGGGGGAAACTTGTAACTTGTATGCGGGAATACTCAGTTCTAGCCTTGCTTTTGCTGCAACCTTAGTAAAAGAACCTATCACTTCACTCATATGGAGTTGAGAGTCTTTCTTTCCTAGGGACCTAGCTGAGGCAGGCCTGACATCTCCTATTCTTCAGTTTCTACATTAATGACATGGTAAAATGGTAAAATAAACCAAATCATCATGCACGCACACACACATGCACACGCGCACGCACACGCACACACACACACGGGATCAAAGCATTACCCTGTTGCTTACATAAACAATGCAGTAATCCTCTCCAGGACACCTGCAGATCTGAAAAGAGCCTTGTGAGCCCTCATCCAGTATTGTAATAATGACAAACTGGCCATAAACTACCAGTCACCTGAGGTAAAAGTGATTCCCTCTGCATTTCTGTCCTCATCCAATATATTAAAATATAAAGTTTAAGTTTGAAAATGTATAACAAAATTGTGATTATATCAATAAACCATTATATTATGTGGCAGGTATGACTTTGGTACTATACCGTACTATAAGACATGCAGGTGCTCATCTTGATAATCAAAAAGAACCAAACTAGAAATTGATCAAAATGCAGTTGTCAAAAGCAAGATTTTTAAACCATACAGGAGTTTTGAAGTCAGACTTTGTGCCTTGTGTTAAAACTTCCACACAATAGACAGTGGTACATAAAATCAAGGCAAGTGAAGACAATAAGTTATCTCCAACTGATCACTTTTAAACCTATAAACATTTACCTCCTATCCTCATGCTGGTGTCATTTTTATCCCAGGTCAGATCTTAGGCAAAAACCTGCCCTATTATGTTCTATACATCAAAGCACCAAATCAGCCATAAAACACAGTGGAGGATAACAGACAATTTCTAACTATCTTGACAGCAAGGGCTGGAAACCATAATGTTCACTCATCTGGAGAGACTATACATGGAGAAATCAAAAGCTGTATTTAAGGCAATAGAAATGTTGCAAGATTTAAAAATCTCCTTTGAGCATTAGCCAGAATCAATTTTCAATGTTATCATCTCCCTGGTTGTTTCATAACATTCACATTGTATATTATTAACTGGTGTATATCTCTGTTTACACTTAGAAATTACATTCTCTATGTCGGTAACCATTGTAAATCCAATCATAAAACAAAATTACATATGCAAAAGAATGCTACTTGAATGCTACCTGAATGCGAAACTGTAGAATGAAAATCCCTTGTCTATTCAGTATAAAGTAAGTTGCAGGAACAGGTTTTTCAGGATTTGGGTGGAGATGAAGATTCAGTCTTGAAAAAATTAAAATAGTAAGTAGCTATGGGATGAGATAGTTTCTCTGTACAATTTTGATATGTGTGAGTTTTCTATTAACACCTTAATTGTTCTTTTTTTTAAATGAACTTTTTTACAACCTCAAACTTAATTCTTTATATTGAAAAAAATAACAACGGCATATTATTAAACAGCATATTATGCTCTTGCAAACTAAAGCAGAATAAATAGTGACTACTTCCTTTAAATCATACTCTTGTCTCTAAACCCTTACTTTTTCAATATCTAATACTTTGCCTGTGAAAGAGAGATAATAGTATAGTTTTACTATTATGCCATAGATGTAGTTTTACTATTATGCCTTGTGTACAATTTTACTCTCGTGGTTAGCTCTCCCTGGTGAGATTTTAGGATTAAAAATACCATCTTCTAAGCAATTCTTTTGATAAGCAGAAACAAAGTACAAAGGAACACAGTGCAAAACGTCTTAGGTTTCCAGAGGTTTTGAAGGCATTGTATTTGGGCATCCTGTCTGAGCTTCCGAGGTAGTAAATCAAAACCAAATAGAGAGAAGGAAAATTAATGAATTGCCCTGCTCTTCTAAATATCATAAACTGAATACTTTGAAAAAATCTCATGCCGGTCTATAAATATCTGCTTACCTCTTTATGCAACCAGTGTCCAAATCCAGATTCCCCAGAAATACTGTCGTGCAGTTCAGCTTACAAAAAAGTAGTATTGTCTACACCCGTCCGTCTTCACAGCTTTGTGGCTTCTCCAGTAGGGATGAGTCACACTGGGAGGAGGGAGAAGGTGTGGAAAAGGGAGGGCACCTTTTTTACAGTTTAAATATACTACCGTATAGTAACTTACAATTGTTTATTGTTGTTTTACACTAATACTTGCCTCATTTCCAAAACGGGATATGCATATCTGTGTGGTGGAATTCTACCATAAGGTGAAAGAGTGTGTTCTTGTATATCGTTATATAATATAAAATGTATGAATCAGAATCAGAATTTATTGGCCAAGCGTG
>JANHJO010007027.1:2232-16418 GCA_032468235.1 Pseudoxyrhopus heterurus | reverse complement strand
GTAAACCGCTTAGAGAGGGTTGCAAGCCCTGATAGGCGGTATATAAATACAGTGCTATTGCTATTGCTATTGCTCCTCCCAGGATCAGGGTCTATCACCTGCTGAAGTAACCCTGGAGGTCAGCCTGGTCTCTTTTTCACGGCCGCAATGTGCTTTTTACATAATCCTCAATGTCGTTTTTCATCTTCGACCACCAAAACTGCCTTCTGGCCAAATGCAAAGTTTTAAGTAGCCAAAATGCTCTGCCTGCTTAGAGTCGTGGCTTTGTTGGAGGACCTGAAGCTGCAGGTTTGCGGGCACATATAGCTTTGAGCCTTTCCAGGCTAGTCCATCCCTGAGGGTCAGTGCTTCTTTGTTTTCATCATACCATGGGTCATCTGGCAGCTCACATTTCAATTTTTTGGTTGCCCCCCTCTGCTTGTATCTCCCTGCTGTCTAGCCTGGCTTGCGAGGCTGGTTGGGAGGGGGAATCATGGCATGAATCATTTCCTCACGTCTGCTATCATACTGTGGATTGCGCAACGGCATCTACCAGGCGGTTTTTTTCCCCCGGGGATGAACTTTAACTCAAAGTTGAACTGTTTGAAGTACTGTGCCCAACAGTCTTGGGGAAAGCCTTCGTGGGATTTTGAGTGCCTCTAAGTTCTTATGGTCAGTCCACACTTCAAACGGAATGTGACTGCCCTCAACAAAGTGTCTCCAGGTCAATAAGGCCCAACGAACCACATAGGCTTCTTTCTCCCACATGGCTCACTTCCTCTCAGTCTCTCTCAGTTTTTTTGAGGTGTATGCGCAGGGTTGCAAATTGCCATCAGGGTTTTTCTGGAGGAGAACTGCCACGATGGCCATATTGCTGGTGTCGCCCTAGACAACAAAGGGTTGTTCTGAGTCAGGTGCCTGAGGGTTGACTCCTTGGCAAACAAGGTCTTTAACATCACAAATGCCCGTTGGCACCCTAAAATCCAGTTTATGGGTTGGCCTGGCCATGGTTGTTATGGGCTCACCCCTCGGTCTTCAATAACTCAGTGATGGGCAGGGCAATTTCAGCAAAGGAAGGAATGAACTGCCAGTAGAAGTCTGCGAACCCCAGGAAGCTCTGAAGCTGTTTTCTGGTGCATGGGGGCTACCAGTCTAGGACTGCTTTGACTTTGGCTGGATCCATCTCTATCCCCTCGTTTGATACTCAGTAACCCAGGTAGTCCAGGCGGATCTTATGGAATTCACATTTTGACAGCTTCATGTACAGCTAGGCCGTGAGGAGTTTTTTAGGACTTGGCGCACCTGTTTGATGTATTCTTCTAGGGTTTCAGTGAAAATAAGAATGTCACCCAAGTATACAAGGACTCCTTTGTATAGGTGCTAATGCAGCACCTCATTTATTAATTGCATGAAGACTGCAGAGTGGGGGTGTTTTCCGAAAAGCATTACTTTGAACTGAAAGCTGCCCAAAGGGCAGTTAAAGGCAGTCTTCCTTTTATCACCTTCTTTGATTCGCACTCAATAGTATGCCTCCCGCAGGTCTAGCTTTTGCTAGGTGTGCTAGCAAGTTCTTCATGAGAGGCAGTGGATAGGTGTTTTCCACACATACTGCATTAATTCCTCTAAAATCCACGCATAATCTCATCGACCCATCTTTTTTTCTCTTTGAAGAGGATGGGGGTGGCTACTCTGTACTTGGCTGGCTCAGGCTAAATTGGTGTTGATGTAATCTCTTAATTCTGTCATCTCCTGTGGGGTCATGGAGTACATCTTTGGCTTGGGCAATTTTGCCCCTGGCATGAACTCTATGGTGAAGGGCATTGCATTCCTCTTCACTAAACACTTCTGCCAAGTCCAGGTATTCCCTGGGGATCTGGGGACTGCCTGGCTGCAACTCTGAGGTGGCAGTGGCTTTTTTGCCTTCTGGCCACCTGACTGACCCTCCTTCCACAGGGCTAGGAGGGGGAGAGGGCCTAATCCCAGTTTTAATTTCTGGTAGCCATCCTCCCACGAGATGGAGGGGCCCCACTTGTGCAGCCATGCTAGCCCCAGGATGACTGTTTCAGTCATTTTTGGTGCCACCACGAACAGATGAGCTCCCAGTGGTGTCCCATTTCTAGCCACATGGGCTTGATAATCAGGGTGGCAGGAGCTCCCCGATCATTGATTCATCAACTTGTTCAAAGCTTATGGGGCTGGCTAGAGGTTTCATCTGGATGCCTAACTTGTGACAGAGGGGAAGGCTGATCAGGCAATGGGTGCACCCCGGGTCTATAATGGCCTCTATTTCATCCTGGGCTCTTGTCCTAGGCACCACTAGTTTCAACTTAATAGTGAACGGACAGATGGCTTCATTTACCATCAGGTCACTGTCATCCTCATCGTCACCTGCAACCAGCGGGGAGGTCTCTTGAGCCAGAGTTCCCTCTCCTTTCCAGGAGGTGGGAAGACCTCAATGGCTTGGCGGACAAACTTCCCTTTCTCTGGGGACTTCTGTAGCAGCTTCTTGGGCTTCTTGCTTGCAGGACCAGGGCCAGTGCTAGGCATTCAGATACTTGATGGCCCTACTGGCTGCACCAAAACATTTGATTGGCGGGAAATGGATAGCCGGCTAAGCTGCCTCCTGGGCTGCTTCTCTGGTGCTCTTTTGGGTGCGGGTGATGTCCACTGCCATTCGATACCAGTGGTTTATGCAGTCCAGGATGCCCTGGCATACACAGGCGATGCACAACTCCTGGTTCAGGCCCTCCTTGAAATAATGCACTAAGAGGCATTTGGGCCAGTACCGCAATTTTCCAGCAAGTCTCCAAAACTCTTTGATGTACTCTTTGGCCAGGCGGCCCCTCTGCCAGAGAGCCTTAATTTCTGTTCCTGCTTCCTTCCCCTGGGTTGTATTCTGGAACCTCTTCCTCTCAGCTCCTGTAGGAATTCGTCGACATCCTCCAGCTCAGGAGCGCCCTCATCATGCAGCTAAGCTACCCATTCTGCAGCTTCCCCCTCCAGGTTATTGGTAATCTCAGCAATTATCTCTTGATCATTGGGGTAGTTTTCCCCATAGTGATAGATATGGGCCCATACCCAGTTCAAGTAGAAGGCCAACTTTTCCAGTCTCCCATCAAAGTCAGCTCTGAAGTGTGGCAGACTGGCCAGATGAGCCAGAGGGGGAGGTGGCAGTGGTGACAGTGGCAGTGGCGCTGGGCTAGTGCCCACTGAGCTTGGACCCAGCCATGCCTCACATAGTAAGCCCAACCGGGTGGTACCTGCCATGCTGGCAGCAGCTAAGGTTGCCCAGGCTGGCCAGCTGGTCCTTGACTGGGCTGAGCCACGGGTTGCAGTGGTGGGATGGCTGTGCAGATCAACTGGTGCTGACTGGGAAGACTCAGTTGCAGGCTGGACTGTGCTGAGGGGGGCAATGGAGGAGTCACAGCCTAAGTAGACTGGGTCCCCGAGGGGAGAAACGTCAAAGCTAGGTTCAAAATCACTCTCCCTGACTCCTCCAAAGGTCAGCTGTCCAAGCCTCTCCAGCAGCGATCCTAGAGTTTGGCGACTGGTGGCATGGTATCTCCAATCTTTGGACTCACTGAGGTTCAGGGGTCCCGTCAACCTCCATTCTAGGATCGTGGTTCTTGCCTCTCTCGAGATGATTGGGTGTTTCTCCGGTGGCGCCTGGAATGCTGCTTGGCAGTCGAGGTCCTCCGCCCAGTAGAATTCCTGCGTGCCATTTGGTACGGATTTTAGGTCAGGTTCCCACCTAGAGTGCGATCTCCACAACTGCTTCCTCCACTCGCTGGACCTCCAAGGGAGGTCGGCAGATTCCCCAAGGCCTCTCCGTAAGCTCCACAGGTGCCTGTGGATTCTCCAAATTTCTTTTCCATCTTCCATGAGTCTTCCTGCTGCCTGAGTAGACCAGTAAGTAGCCAGGGCTCAGGACCCTGGAAAGCAGCTCTGGCAGGAGCTTGAGATTTACAAGAGTTGATTTAATGTCAGGGTTCCAAGTAATAAATCCATATCAAGCAACACTCCAAGGCAATTAGATTCCTCAAAGAATAGCTATACAGTGGAACCTTGGTTCACAACCACAATTCGTTCCATAACTTTAGTTTGTAAACCGAGTTGGTTGTGAACGAAACAAATTTTCCCATTGGGTTGTATGGAAATACGATCGATCCATTCCAGACCCTATTAACTTTATGGTATTTTTAAGATTTTGAAGCACACAAATACAGTACTGTAGTTATTTGACCTGCTTAGTTAACCACGTAATGCAAACAAAGCCAATGAGTTCCAAAGTCAGACTTAAGTTGACACGCATTTGGAAGAGGTCTCTTCATGCCTAAAATCTCACTTCTCCACGCCTAAAATCTCGCCTTCCCAAGAGCAAAGGGAGGGTCAAAGCTATCATTTCTAGTTCCCTCTCTAACAGGGCTTTCTTAGCACAGCCCCGGAGGAGAGTCGCCTTCGCCCAGTGCTATTACCACCCCAGAGTTCCTAAACTTGGTGCTTGCTCTCAGCAAGATGAGCAAGGTAGGGAAAGAGAATAGCTGGGGAGCAAGAGGCCCCAATCTGAAGATGCGGCTGCGCTGCTGCAGTTTTGCTGAGCTGAGCTGGGAGGAGGGGGAGGAGGGTAGTAGGTGATGCCGGCTTCCCTCCCTTCCTTTCCCAGCCCGAGCAGATCCATCCTTCCAGAGGCAGCACAGTCTGCCTGCCTGGGGAGGGCAGCTTGGGAGAGGCAATTGGGCAAAGGTGTAGCCGGTCACCTCTTTGCCAGAAGCAGAGTGCTGCCTACCTCCCTCGGCCTCTCTCCTCCTGCTGCTTTTCGGGGTGCTGCTCCATGCCAATTTCTACTTCCACCTCTGGCCTCAAATGCGGCGCAGCCTCAGTCTGACCAACACAGCTGAACCACGCAGGGAAAATCGCTGCGGCTGTTTGGTTGCGAACCAAAGATTTGTTTTTGAACAGAGTTGAACATTTAGCTCATTTTTTCATTGTGAACCGATTTGGTTGCGAACTGAAGCATTCATGAACCGAGGTTCCACTGTATTGGAATTTATCTGGTGAAAACTGACTCTGAAAGTCCCACAGTTTTCCACCTAATTAAAAGTTCTTCTCTCAATCCCAAATAATCAGTCACATGGTCCAATCAAGGCGCTGTCGGATGGTCTGGTGACATCACTCCTTCGTCCGACCAGGTGTGAGAATGTCCTTGGTTCCCAAGAGCCCAGCTATCTCTAATCCCCCCTCCCTATCCCTCAGCTCCAGTGTGGCAGCACTGAAGCTCCAAGATGGCTTCATCCATGCCAGCTTCAGGGTTGAAACTGGATGCTTGTTAACCAGCTGGTGTTTATGATGTTTGCAGCATCCTGCAGTCACATGGTTATGGTTTGCAACTTTCCTAGCCAGCTACTGATAAGCAAAGTCAATGGGTGAAGCAGGATTCAACAACCATGTGATTCAACTTAACAACTTTGTGATTTGCTGAATGACTGTGGCAAAAAGTTCAGAAAACCTGGTGCAGTCATGTGATGCCTCAATGACTGTGCAGTTTAAGGAGAAATTTTCTGCTTCCAATTGTGGTCGTAATACAAGAACTAACCTACAGTATATGCTTACAAGTGCATAATAACAAAAAGCTGAGGCTATATAAATTTGTATAACGGGAAATCTTCGAAAGTATATAAAAGATTATATATTAACTCAAAATTTCCCTAAATTATTGAACAATTATAAGCAAATTTTGAATAATGCAGGAATGATTTTTGAAATAATTGAAGCAATTAAAAGAGCTAAGACAGGTAAATCTCCAGGACCTGATGGCCTACTGAGTCAATTTTATAAAACTTTTGAAGATTAATTACCACTTCCAATGAAAGATTTAATGAACTCTATCTTAAAGGGAAATCCTATGCTAGATTCATGGAAAGATGCCTATATTTCTTTAATACCCAAAAAAGGATTGGATTTAACATCTGTGAAGAACTACAGGCCAATTTCTCTTCTTAATAATGACTACAAACTTTTTACATCTATCTTAGTGGAAAGAATTTTAAAAGTTTTACAGGATTATATACATGAAGACCAATGTGGGTTCTTACCTAAAAGACAACTAAAAGACAATGTAAGAGAACATTTACAATAATGTAGCGACAAACAGGTTGCACTAATCTTTCTAGATGCAGAAAAAGCATTTGATAACTTGAACTGAGATTTGGGTGGCATGCTTATTTGTGGTATGACAAAGTAAAAGTTAACCCAGGTTTTAAGAATCATGTTATTAGACAATCGATTGGGTATGCATGGTGGAAATACAAAAGAAGATTGGCTAATAAAGTGCCACTTTGGTTATCACCTCATGAAGCACTACATAGAGAGATGGTACTGGAATGTAAGAACAATGGTGGCACAGTGGTTAGAATGTAGTACTGCAGGCTAACTCACTGCTCACTCCAGGAGTTTGATTCTGAACAGCTCAAGGTTGACTCAGCTTTCCATCCTTCTGAGGTCGGTAAAATGAGAACCCATATTTTGGGGGGCAATATGCTGACTCTGTAAACCACTTAGGGATGTAAAACACTGTGAAGCAATATATAAGTCTAAGTGCTATTGCTATTGCTAAATGGAAGACATATTGGGACTTACTGATATTTGAAAAAGAGGGATTCAAGATAAAGACAAGAAAAATTATTAAGTGAAGGATTTATCTGTGATTGGTTTAATTATTAAAGAATGTTTGAAATATTTAAACTTGATTTTAAAAAGTTTTGTTTTTGCAGGAGTTAAATCTGAATTGGATGTCAGCTTATATTCTGGAGATGACCTCTTAATTACTAAAGTATATAAAATGTTACTGAAGATGAATTTGGAAGAAAAATATGTCAAAGCTTGCATGGTAAAATGAGCAAAAATCTTTGGATACAACATAATGCTAGATAAATGGGAGAATGTATGGACTAATCAGTGGTGGGATTCAAATAATTTAACAACCGATTCACCCAGAGTCAGGTTGACCATTGTGGGAGGTGTGGCCCATCCCCATCCTCCAGCTTTGCCACACATGCGGGATGAGCTTCCCATGCTGGCCAAGCTGACCCTGGGCGAACCGGTTCTCAAAGGTCCAAGCACCGGACCTAAATGACATAGAAGCTTACTCACTCTGGAACCAACTAAAAGGGTTTATTTAGGCTGAGGTCTTGGCAATGAGTCCCTTGTAGCAAGTCTGTGGAAAACTCAGTGCTGGGAGCATTCGCCTGCCAGTGCTGTTTATAGGCCATGGCCATGTCTCCACCTGGTAGCCAGGACCAGCTGCTTGCCCAGCCAGAAGATGCTTTCTTTTCCTTGGCAGCGGCTCCAACACTTTGGCTTCGAACAGCTGTTTGGTGGCCAGAAAACAGCTCCCTGGCTCGCCGCTGAACAGCTAGGCCTTGCCCATTGCCGCCGATCAGCTGTGCTCCGATCTGCCATTCGGCAGCCAGGGAACAGCTCTCTGCTGTGCCACCAACCAGCTGGCCTCTTTGCTTGACGGTGCTGGCTTGCTCGATGCTTGCCCACTACCCAACTCCCCCCAGATAGGGCAAACCCTGGAGCGGGGTTTTACAGGTGCTCCCCTCTACCAGGGTCGCACCTGGAAGACAGTAAACATAGGCATTATGTTAGCAGATCATCAGGTACACCTATCCCCTTCCTCCCCCCTGGTTTGTGGGATATTGTTTGTGGAACCTTTGGACTAGACGGGCTGCCCTCACATCTCTATCTGCCACCCAGGAGGCGTCTGTCAGTGGGTATCCCTTCCACCATACCAGGTAATGTAGTTTTCCCCCATGGATTTGGGAATCCAACACCTGGTTTATTTTGTAATGATTCTCTCCCAGCATTACTGGGCCCGGCCGCTATGCCGGTAAGGGACGGATGTTGGACTCTCTTATGGGCTTTAGCAGACTGCTGTGAAATATAGGGTGAATCTTCCCCAATAGCCGGGGAAGTTTCAGCTCCATGGTGACTAGGTTGATCATCCTCACTATTGGGAAGAGACCCAGGTACTTTGGGGCCAGTTTTTTACAAGGCACTTTCAATCATAGGTACTTTTTAGAGAGATATGCCTTATGTGGAGCCCAGGTTTTGTCGGCCTGGGCCTTGTGGGTTTCAGCTGCTTTCCTCAATGCTGCCTTCACAGTGCTCCATACACAGTGCTCCATATATTCCATCCACTTGTTTGGACTACTAGGGGAAGGAGGGGCCTGAGGGTACTCGGGAATAGGAAAAAATTCCACTCTGTTAACCACCCGGAACAGAGTGAAGCCAGTACTACAGTGCACCATGTTATTATATGCCTCCTCCGCAAACAGAAGGAGCTCTGCCCAGTTGGTTTGCTAAGGTACCTCTCCACCATAGCATTAGTTCTCTCTGCCGCCTGTTGGTACTTGAGTGGAATTCTGAGCTAAGGGCCTGAGAGGAACCAATCATGTGAACGAATTCCCACCAGAACCTAGCCATAAACTGCACCCCCCCGGTCTGATATAATTTTCTGTGGAACCCCATGGAGATGGTAGACGTGTGAGGAATAGTTTAGCTAGTTTCTGTGTGGAAGGCAAGCTGGGGCATGGCACAAAATGGTCCTGTTTGTAGAACAGATCAACAACCATCCATATCACAGTCTGTCCATGGCTCTCTGGGAGCTCCACTATGAACTCCATGACTATCTCCTCCAACAGTCGAGTCGGGTCAGCCACAGACTGGAGGAGCCCAAGCGGCTTCCCTGAATGCAGTTTTGTGCTCGCACATACTAGACAGCTCTTAACATAGTCCTCAATATCAGTCTTCAATCAGGGCCACCAGAATTGACACTTGGCTAGGTGTAGGATTTTGAGAAACCCCAAATGGCTGACTTGTTTGACATGGCACCACTGGAGCACTTGCGACCTCAGGATATGTGCCATGTAGAACTTACTGCCCTTCCATGCTAAGCCATCCCAGTGGGTAAGCAGTTGCCGATGCTCTCAGAGCCATGGGTTGGCCAGTAACTCCATTTGGAGATCACAGGTCAGTTCATCTGTGCTTGCTGTAGAACTTCTGGTGGGCTGCTTTTTGAGAAGCGAAGGGTATAATGGCATGGACCACCTCCTCCCAGCAGCTGTTATATTGTAGCATCCGGGATAAGGCATCTGCCAAGTTCTTCCCCACTGGGTGGTACTTCAGGGTGAACCTGAAACACTGGAAATATTGTGTCTACCGAACCTGCTTGGGGGACAGCCAATATGGGATCTGGAGAGTCTCGTGGTTCTTATGGTCTGTCCATACCTCAAATGCCTCCTTGCTCCCCTCCAGGAAGTGCTGCCACATCATCAAGACCCACCAAACAGCAAAAGCCTCCTCCTCCCAGATCACCCACCGCTGTTCGGTCTCAGTGAGTTTACGGGAGGTGTATGCACATGGTTGTAGTTGGCCTTGCTCGTTCACCTGTAGAAGGATGGCATCGACGGCCACATTGCTGGCATCAGCCTGAATAATAAAGGGCCATTTGGGATGTGGGTGTTTCAATATGGGCTCCTTGGCAAAAAAAAGCCTTCAGAGTTTTGAAGGCCTGCTGGCAGTCCATCATCTACTGGAGTGGCTGGCTAAGTTGGGGTTTAGCTGCCATGTGTTTCATTTTCAACAAGCCAGTCAATGGCAAGGCCACCCTGGTGAACAATGGGATGAACTGCCAGTAAAAATTAGCGAAGCCTAGGAAGCTCTGTAGCTGCCTGCATGTCCTGGGCTTCTGCCACTCTAGGATAGCCTGCACCTTGGTGGGGTCCATCTCCACCCCATGATTAGAGATGCAATACCCCAGATAGTCCAGATTATCATATGGAACTCACATTCTGAGAGTTTCATGTTCACCACCAAAAGTTTCTGCAGGACCTGTCACACTAGCTGGGTGTGGTCAGCCATGGTGTTGGTATATATTAGGATGTTGGATACACAATATAGTAGGATTGGGATACACAAATACTTTTTATATAAGTGCTCATGCAACACATCATTAATCAGTTGCATGAACACCACAGGGGCCCCCTGCAGCCCGAACAGTATCACCTGAAACTGATAACTCCCCAAGGAGTGGTTAAAGGCGGTCTTCCACTCATTGCCTTGTTTAATCCTTACCTGATAATAGGCCTCCTACAAGTCCAATTTGGTGAAGAACCATCCCTTTGCCAAATGGGCTAAGGAGAAGGGGGTACATGTTCTCCATG
Organism: Pseudoxyrhopus heterurus; assembly: GCA_032468235.1. Classification (NCBI taxonomy): domain Eukaryota; kingdom Metazoa; phylum Chordata; class Lepidosauria; order Squamata; genus Pseudoxyrhopus; species Pseudoxyrhopus heterurus. The sequence continues at coordinate 6,213 of JANHJO010007027.1, read as the reverse complement.
CAGACTCCATTGATCCCCCCTAAAATCAATGCACAGGAGTAGTATCCCGTCCTTCTCTTTGAAGAGCAGAGGCACTGCAATCTGTGACTGGGCTGTTTGGATGAAACCCCTAGCCAAGTTCTTATTGACATAATGCTGTAATTCCTCCATTTCTTTGGGCGTCATTGAATACATTTTTGGCTTTGGTAGTTTCGCCCCAGGTGTGATCTCAATGGCGCAATCAGTAGGGCAGTGAGAGGGTAGCATATCACACTCCTCATTGAAAAGCTCTGCCAGGTCTGTGTAGACCTGGGAAAAGGAGGGGCCTTACCTGCTCGTTGGCTTCTCACCTTCCCCCTGGGCCAGTTCATACAGAGGATGCATGGGACTGACCCTATCCTCAACTTCTATACCCACCTTCCCACTATATTGTGGAGCCCCACTTATTCAACCAGGCCAGTCCCAGTATAACCAATTCAGTCATTGTCAGTACCACTTTGAACCGTATTACCTCCCAATGCTGGCCCAACTCTAGCCTCACTGGTTCTGTGACATGGATAGCCGGAACCCCACCCAACAAAGAACCATCTACCTGTTCAAATCTCACAGGCTTGGCCAACTCCCTCACCTGTATCCCTAACTGGCATTTGCCAACTCCTGAGCAGGCTTGCTGTGCAAGTCTGCCACTCAGCAGCCTTGCCTTCCAGCACCACCATCACGGTCATGACCATTGCCCATTGTGATGGGTAGAAACAGGTGTCCAGGTGACTAATGACTTGATTGAGGAACAAGGCTAGGCAGTCAGGGTTTCCATTTAAGGTGGCCTGTAACACTGGAGACTCCCAGAGCAAGGGCTGGGACCAGAACCCCATTGGCCACCTAGGGCCCTGCTGGGCCTGGTCAGCCTGGCATTGCTCTGGCACCCCAGGGCCCAAGCCCTGTCAAGCCAGCTTAGGACACACCAGTCTTGGCCTGACCCACTGGGACCCATCGTCATACAACACAGCAGTCCCTTTCGTTGCCAGTCTTGACCGTCTGACCAGTTCCCCCAATGATGAACTCATTCTCATCTTCACTGAAACCATAGAGGAGCACATCAAACTGGTGTGCCAGGTACTCAAGAAACTTTTAGCGGCAAACCTGTATGCCAAACTGTCCAAATGCTAATTCCACAAGACCATCCTAGATTACCTAGGATATCAGGTGTCTAGTGAGAGGGTGGAAATGGACCCAGGAAAAGTCAAAGCCATCCTAGATTGGCAACCCCCTTGAACCCATAAGCAACTCACAGGGTGAAGCTTGTCTGTTTTGTTGGCTGTTCTTCTAGGAACATAGAGGAAAAGTAACAGAGCCTCCTTGAAACAGGCCAGAAGTATAATATGGGAAAGAACAAGAAATGCAATAGGACTAGCCCAGCGGCTCAGTCACAACCTAAACCTACAAAGCAACCTAAAATTGAGGACTATGTGATGGACAAGAAAATTGTGAGTAAAAGCAAAAATAAAATAGCTCCTAGTTATTCAATCCCCAACTTCAATAGTTACGATACATTGAACTGGGATTTGGAAACAGAAAGTGAAAAACAACAACTTCCAGAGCTGGCCTCTACTTTCAATGAGGAAACAAACCAGCGGTCTGAGTCTCTGTCTTCATTACCTTCCCGCAAGCTTAATGTATCTATGATGGGGGATGAGCAAGTTAAGCAATCAGTAAAAGAATTAACAACGGGTTTTGCTGCGAGACAATGTTTACTAACTGCACAAACTGTAATCTCAATTTTTGAATATCTAACCTCCATCAACACAAAGGTGGACTCTTTAAAAACAGCCTTTGATTCTTTTGTGCAAAGTCATGGAGGAAAGTTAACAGCTTTTAAAGGAACTCAAAACATCAGCTCCAAGTTGGATTTGTCTACGGAGAACCAAAAGAAACAAACTTGTCCAGAAGAACAAACTAAGATTAACCAGGTCAATCAAAAACAGGCAGAGCTTACAACCTTACCTCTTATTAAGGAGATGGGATCTAACAGGCATAGCCGCATACTTCAAACACACCAGGTTGCTTTAAGGATTATCCTCAATAGATCTAACATCGGTCGCTGGTCTACAAGAAGAGCTATCATTTTATCTCTTAGCTCACTCCTTCGTTGTCAGCAGCATATGATTGACCTGAGTGCTGTCGAATGGCTTCCAAGTATGACAGGTCAAAAACGAATTCTATTGTCTTTTAACCATCTAACCATTCCTTGTATGCTGTTTAAAATGAAATTTTTTCTTTCCACTTTTCAAATATACCCATTGCGTGTTTTCCGAGATGAAAAAAGATTCGCTCTCTTCCATTTAACATCACAAGCAGTTACTCCCCTGCCTCAGGCTATGGGCAGCGTGCCAACTGATAAAAACCATAGCAACCCAGCTTCCTTAGTGTCCTTGACGAGACACTGCCCAAATAGTCATATGGTAATGTTGAGAGAAAAAATTGGTTCTAATGATGCTTTAGAAATGGGATTAATTAACTCTTTTGAAGCCTTACCAAACTGCGAACAAGAAGAAATTTTGAGACGATTGGATGAACTAAAAGAAATACTGCTGCTAACTCGAGCAGCAGCTAAACCTCTAATTGACTTGATATCTCTGGACTTTCCAACTACCAGTAATTCTGTAGAAAATAAATGTAAACCCCCGGAATTTTATAAAGATGATTTGCTCCATCTTGTATTATCTGAGGGCTCTGATCAGAAATCAGGTCAAGAGGAAGTTGATGTATTGAGAGGACATTCTAATCAAGAGCTTCAACTTGTAAATTCAACAATAGTCAGAGACTGCAAATTAATTGATAGTCCAGAGTTGATGTCTGCTAAAGTTTCCCATGTTGATGAACTCAATATGTTCACCCCTTATCCAATCTCATCTCTTTTGGATTCTGACATTAGTTTGACTTGCCAACCTGTAAAAGTACCTCTTTTAAAGAACCACCATTCTCAAAATTCTCTGGAGGATAATCAACAGCTAGGCAGAGGTGAAGGCATGCAAAGGACAAACCAATGTGTATTTTTTGACACTGAAGGAATTTTGGATAATATCACTTCTGTAGAGTGACTGGAAAACTCTTGTGCTCTAACCCATAATTCCAATACCCTCCCATCTATTTCCACCAACTCCCAGCACAAAGATCTTATCCAGTTATTAACTTGGAATATTGCTGGCTGGAAGTCTAGAGTAACGGATGGGGACCTAATGGAGTTCCTCTCAAATTTTGATCTTATAGCACTTCAGGAGACTTGGTTGACGCAAGATGATGAGGAGGTTCAACTACCGGGTTATAGTTCTTGGTCTATCCCTGCAAAAAAAATACATAAAACCAAAGGGCGGGCATCAGGAGGACTGATTATTCTGGCCAAGGCAGAGCTGGGATGGCAAGGTCAGAAACTGATCTTTAGAAATGATTCTCCCCATTATCTTGCCATCAAATTTTCTTATAAATTTTTTGAATTGGTTTTACTGAACATTTATATTCCTCCTTATACATCTTTATATTATTCTCCTAATATTTGGGTAAATCTGGAAGAAATAGTGTTAAAGATAAACAAAAATCATCCTAAAGCCATTGTAATTCTAGCGGGAGACTTCAATGCAAGGGTGGGGAATTCTTTACAAAATTTTGTTCACTCGGGCGTTATACCTGAGGATTATTTAACAAATGATCCACCCTGGCTTTCAAGTGATCTTAAAAGAAATATTGCAGGGTCTCAACTGGTCTCTATGATTTACAAATGTAATCTTCATATTTTAGGTGGTAAGGAACCCGATTTTATATATCCTTTTACATATCATACAGGTAATTTTAGTAGTGTTTTAGATTACATATGTGTTTCTCGAGACAAGTATGAGCTGTTTTCAGATATACAAGCCCTTGTGAGGGAGGATAGCGACCACCAACCAATTACAGTCTTATTTCAAGGCAGATCGGATGCTAGGTTATATACACCCCATGATAAGAGGA
>JANHJO010007026.1:0-13555 GCA_032468235.1 Pseudoxyrhopus heterurus | reverse complement strand
ATAATCCAAACTAGTCTTGCCAATAGCAAGGGGCTATGAGAGCTAGTCCAAGACACATATGATGATGGGGTGATAAATCTGCCAATCAAAGCAGGATAATGCTGTGGGAGTATTGAACTGAGGAGAAGAGAATTTGGAAAACAAAATGTAGTCACAGAAGCCTACTTTAGGAGACCCTTCAACCTATTAGAAAGATATGATTATATTTAGCATCAGGAAGGGAAAATATTGACATGGTGTAGATACACTATAATAATAAGTGAACCAGTTTATAACTAAAAGTCACTGGGAGTTGGGCAGCATATAAATTTAATTCATTATTATTGTTTAATCCATTATTATTAAACTTAATTCATTATTATAATAACCCATTTTAAATTAATAGAAATGAGTTTTGGGTTAGATTAGGGTTAGGGTTAGAAGTGACTGATCCATCCTATATCTTTCCCCATGCTTCACCTAGTCATGTCATCTCAAAGTCATAGAGAAATGAGGAGGGAAATTTGATGATGGCAGCAAGAGAAGCGAATCATTTGAGGTCTTCAGAGTTAATGGATAACATTTTAATTTTGAAAACCCAAAACATGCACCCACAATATGGCAGGTTCTGTGCTAGTTCTTTGTTTGAAACACTGCCTTTATGAAAATAATGTTAATGGTAATGTCTGGAGCAAAGTGTAATAATGCACATGGTGACATTATTGCACAAATACTTGTATTACAAACTTTCATTAGGACACATGACATTGTAAATTGCAACTTTGGTGTAGTGGTGATGTTCCTTTGCACAAAGTCATAAAAGATGGATGGTAGTGACAGCGGTCGATTGAAGCTCACCTCTTTCTACATGTGTGCAATGTCAATGAACTCTCCTGAGGACATTTATACACATGAATATTGATCTATGACCATGGCAGAGTGGTATTCAGCCGGTTCGGGCCGGTTCTGGTGTACCAGTAGCAGAAATCTTGACTGGTTCAAAAAACTGGCAAACTGGCTGGCCCAGCCCGCCCTCCGCTCCCTGCCCATTTCCAGGAGTTCCCACGGGCCCCATTTTGGCTCCCAGGTAAGTGCAGGGAGGCCTACTAGGCCCAAAATGGGGCATGGGGGGTGCAGTGTGGCCCTCCCCATTATAACTGATAGTCATTAATACTTTTATCCCTTATAATTTGGTCAGTTGTAATTAACTCATGCACTTGTTAGATTGCATATTAAATAATTCTAATCTTTCTGGAATGTCTTGTAAGACTTAATATATACCCTACCTAAAATTTACAAACTAATCTCTATTGTAAATCAGGAAAGCATTTTATGTCTATACATTTACAACATCTCAATAATACATATATTCAAGAGTGCATAAATTTCATGTAGGAAATATACTCCTTTGTGATTTGTCCCTGAACTCATATTTCAGAAGTAAATAAGTAGTAGGTGAGAAGATATGTTGAATATGGACAGTTTAGTGAATATTTGTGTACGATTGTGTATGTCAAAATCTGTCATTTTTTCTCTCTAAGTGAAATGCTTATCTTACAATAAATATTTTTCAAATTAATACTTTCAGGCTAATTTTCGAAAATTTATGGACCTTGTTCATCACTGTTCAGCTGAAAAACTAATAAAGATGCTAGACCGAGGACTTGATCCTAACTATCATGACTTAGAAAGTGGAGGTATGAATTAAACCAAGCTGTTAGTAAGACATTTATTTATTTAAAAATGAAAAATGTTAAATGCATAAACTGTTGAAAATGCATAATAAAACCCTATTAGTGGACTTCTAGACAGTTTGTTTTCATTCTTGTCTACTGTAGAAACCCCACTAACTCTGGCAGCTCAACTTAGCAATACTGCAGAAGTAATCAAAGCACTGAAAAATGGAGGAGCTCATTTAGATTTTAGAGCCAAAGATGGAATGACAGCATTACATAAAGCAGCTAGAGCCAAGAATCAACTGACCCTGAAGGTAAATTGAACAAGGCGTATTGTTTAATAAAAGAAATATAAGTAAAAAGTTCTGCACTAATTTCCAGTGTGCTTAATGGGTTTTTAAATCTAGATTTGCTCAAAGGTTTCTATCTTTGGCTTTTGGCTTTCAAGACTTATTTTCAAAGATGAATTCATTTGATAAAAAGGAAAAGGATGTGGAAACTTTACCTTGTTAATTGTCATACAGTGTAATATTTGTCTTTAGGAAAATGGAATATAGGTAGTCTTCCACTTACGACCACAACTGAGCCCAAGATTTCTGTTGCTAAGTGAATCATTTCCTAAGTGAGTTTGGTCCATTTTATGACCTTTCTTGTCACAGCTGTTAAGTGAATTATTGCGGTTATTAAGTTAGTAACACAGCTGTTAAGTGAATTTGGCTTCTAATTGACTTTGTTTGCCAGAAGGTTAAAAAAATGATCACATGACCCCTGGGACAGTGCAACTGTTATAAATATGAGTCAGTTGCCAAGCATCTGAATTTTGATCACGTGACCATGGGGAATGCTGCAATGGTCATAAGCGTGAAAAATGGTCATAAGACACTTTTTTCAGTGCCGTTGTAACTTTGAACAGTCACTAACTGTTGTAAATCAAGGACTACCTGTAGTTTATTAATGAAAGTGGTTTTAATCAAATATGTTTCTTATGCTTGTTCTTTAACAATCACTAATTTTGCTTTGTAAATTTGAAAGCAAACCGATTATGCTTGTAATACAAGCACAGATTCTAGATTCAGTCTCCTGAATTATTAGAAATTGCAGTATTAACCCTATGAATTTCACTGTAGTGACAAGAACATGCAAAAGTTAAGACTAGAAGAAATGCATGAATATCCCCTTTGTCTTTATTGTAAATTTGGAAATCAGACTTTCTAAGTAAAATATACTTCCCAGAAGCATCCCCACGTGGAGGGGGGGTTTGTGAATGAAGGAAAATTGGTCCAATAAAAGCAAGAGTTCTGATGGCTTGATTCAAGCATGTCCCTTTTCTATGTACTTCATGATGTCTTTTGACTTTCAAAAAGAAATGGTGTTGGCATTCAAGATTTTGCAGACATTACTGGGACTTACTATTATAGTCTGATCTTTTAAACCTAAAGACTACCCAGCAAAAGTCCTCTAGGTTTAATGCAATGTATTTCCAAGAAAATAGTCATGCCGTACTATTCATACCTTTGTGTATGTAACAATCAGAAACATACTTGCTTTGCAGAGCACACAAACTTATAATGTGGTTTGTTTTTTCTTAGTGCAATGCGTGAATCCAGCAAATTATGGTTTGCAAACCATAATCTATGGATTAGTATTATTTATAAAACCATAGTTCTGTTTAGTCAACAAATAATTGCTTAACCAAAAGGAAACAAACAATGTAGTTATATGGTTCACTATATTCTCTAAGGGCTGTTCTCAAATAAGAATTCATTGGACTGCATGATCAGTTTACCACTATACTGAAAAGGATAAAATGTAGAAATAACAATCAATTCACCTTCGGAATTTTGTTAAAATTTAAAATTACTTTACAGACTCTCTTAGATCTTGGAGCATCTCCAAACTACAAAGATAGCTGTGGGTTGACACCACTGTATCACACTGCTGTAGTAGGAGGGGATCCATCTTGTTGTGAGTTGCTACTACATGAACATGCTACAGTTGGTTGTAGAGACGAAAATGGATGGCAGGAAATCCACCAGGTAGAAAAGTTACACTAAGATAATTATCAATTTTTCTGAGACACTTTTATCTTTTGCTCAAATATTTGGTAATTGTATAATCTATGTAATGAAAAGATACGAAAAAGGAAGGCTCTGAAATCAGTTGCACGGAATCCTCCAAACCCATTGTACTTAAAAAAATTGCTTCAGTAAAAATGTCTTTAAACAAAACTGTTCTTTACTAAAATCATACAATTTGAAACATATTTTTATTGCTCTATATAATATATATATATATAGAGAGAAAGACTGAGTCTGCCATGAAAACCCTGTGGGTGACCTTGGACCAGTCACTCTCTCTCAGCACAATATCCCCCACAGGGTTGTTGTGAAGAAAATGGAAGGAGGGACGCTGTGTTCGCCACCATGAGTTCTGGATAAAAACAATAAAGGTGGAATACAATACAATACAATAAAGTACAATGCAATGCAATACAATACAGATGACGTACTGGATATTTGTATGCTAACATACTGCTCTAGTGCCTCTTCACTCCTGCACAGAAATTATTTACTTGTGTATTCATTTTCATGAAAGCTTTTTGAGGATTTTTAGCTGTCTCAGTGAAAATATTCATGATGTTACACTGTAGGTCCTTTCTGTGTCCTTTGGTCAGTTCAACTTTATTATGAGGAGACGATTTATTTATTTTGTTGTGTCTGATGTTTCTCTAAATAGCTATTTTATGTTTCTTGATAACAGATGTTAATTTTTTTTTGTTTTCAGTCTTTTTATTAGTTTTTCAATTCCTCCCCTTGACTTCCCAAAACTGAATACAAGTATACATAAAATTCATCGCTATTCCTTATATAATTCTATCACATCCTTATTTTTTGTATTTTAAATTTCTTTTCCCCCCTACCTCTAGTTAATTTTGTTAGCAGAATGAAAAAGTTATTTATTGTATTGGTAAAAAGATAATGAAAAGATAATAAAAGATGTAGATAAATTTTTACTTCTCCTTGAATGAAAGTTTTCATGGAGTGATTAAGTCGTATAGTTCCGGTTGTTGAAAAAAAGGATGTTTAACTATTAGAATTGAATCTGCTTTAATTTTATAGCAAGTGCATGTATTTCTTTTAGAACAACCATTCTAAAGTTCGTCTTAGGGCTTATAGTGCCCTCTTGAGCTGATCGATAGAATTAACTTCATTAGGCAATGCTGAACTTTCTCATTTAGCATATAATATCAATAGTTCTGAGAATTTCTGAAGAGCTAAGCCATAAGTGTGCTCATATGACAGACTTTCCTGGGTATAACTTAATCATGGTTTAGTTAGCACAGTTAAGGTTAGGGTTAGTAAATGATTAAAAATTTGGCATAAATAAACTTCTCTCCAATTGAAAAACTAGGATAAATATCTTTATGGGGAAGAAGAGCAGATTTCAAAAAAAGGAAAAAAAAGAAAAAAAGATCTAGATAAAATTCTTTTAGAGTTATATCTTGAATTAAAAGATCACAGATTTACATGTAATTTACTCCTTAGGAAAGTGCTACACCTTTATGTATTTCACTCATTTCTTGTCTTTCTTGTATAAAGCCTGTATACATTTTGCTTTCATTTTCAGTAAGACTTTGTTGACTGTCATATATTTAGTCATAATTTTCTAATAAAACAATTTTGTGTACAGGTAATCCTCGATTTATGACCACAACTGAGCTCAACATTTATGTTCTAAGTGAGAAATTTGTTAAGTGACCCTTGTCCCCATTTTATGACTTTTCTTTTTGCCCCGTTTGTTAAGTGAATCACTGCAGTTGTTAAGTTAATAACATGGTTGTTAAGTGATTCTGGTTTCCCCACTGACTTTGCTTGCAAAAGGTGATCCCATGAACCCGGGACACTGCAACTGTCATAAATATGAACTAGCTGTCAAGCATCCAAATATAAATCATGTGACCATGGGGATGCTGCAACGGTCATAAGTGAGAAAAAATGGTCATAAGTCACTTTTTCAGTACTGTTGTAACTTTGAACAGTCACTAAAATGAACTGTTGTAAGTCCAATTGAGAGCAGAATTTTGGTTGCTCAACAAGTGGAACATGTCCAATTTTATAATATGTTTAACACTTAATTGTTAAGTGAGTCACTGCACTTATTAAGTAAATCTGGCTTCCCCTTTGATTTTTCTTGTCAGAAGCTGCCTATGAAGGTAGCAAATGTCAATCACATGACACTGGGATGCTGCAGCTGTGTAACTACATATCAGTTGCCAAGTGCCCAAATTTACATCAGGTGACCATGGGGATGCTGCAACAGTTGTAAATGTGAGGTGACCATGGGGATGCTGCAAAAATTGTAAATCACTTTTTGAGCTACTATTGTTGACTATGAATAGTCACTAAAAGAATGTTTGTAAGTGGAGGGCTACCTGTAATCAGACACAGATCACATTTTAATTACGTAACTGTGGTAAAAGCAACCTTTCTCAACCTGATGACTTTCCTGATACTTGAGAATGCAACTGGAAGATTTCTTAGCTAGCGTTGGTAGGACATACTTACGAACAGATAGGGAATATTGATGTAATACAACCATGTTTTTTTCTACTAATTGTGCAGGATGTGATATGTCTTCTTCTGATGAAGAAGCCATCTGTTCCAAGTTGGTTTTTTTTTGGTCATTTCAGACACAGGCACATATTAGATATACAGATATAGACAAAAACATACACACACATACATGTATGCATACACACACAGACATAGACACACACACTAAGGACCATACAAACTATTTGCAGCCCACTTTTTTTCAGCTTTTAAAAGAATTATTTTGTTAGAATGGTGGTATATGGGTGCTGCAAACCATAGTTTTGTGCATTTCATAGATAGCCTACTGCATAATGTTATTATTCATGGGTTTTCACTATTTTGCTGTTATGGAAAGTTCTGTTCTATGATTGGAAAGTTCATGACACAAGTAAAAAGTAAAAATAAAATAAAAGCTTTCTGTTTGTAGATGACTTTTTTTTTTTACAATATACACTGCAGGGCAAAGAAGCAGAAAACTAGTAAAGTGCATCCATGAATACCAGTTAGCAGTTAGAAGACATGATGGAAATTTCTTAATTTCACAAAACATATTCCAATTGAATCATAGTTCAACTGGGAAATTGTGGGCATCCTAGACCAAGTTAAATTCCAAAATGCTAACGAATTCCCGGAAGCTTGGCATAATTGGTCATCAATAGACACATAGAAATAAATCACATTTACCCACCATTCAAGAGAGAGAGAATTAAATAAAAGCTAGAAGGAAACAAAAAGACTAGTACACATCCTCTCCAGCAGCCACCACCCAAATAAGCAGGGATTAACATCAGATAAACAACCAAGCAGTCAATAATACCCTAATCAAGGAAAAAACAAGACAACATCCCCACCAGCATTGGCAAGGCAAGCTACTGTATACAGGGAGCAACCTTCACACTCACTAGCACTATTGATCTTACCTAGTGAAGTAATAAAATGTACCCATGCAAATAACGAAGCTCAGAGAGTTCAAACCTATATTCTTTTTCTTAAATAGTAATAAATAAATTCTATATACAGACCTACCCATGCGATTTATATCATAAGGTTATCTTTACTAGTTACAATTGTGGCCTTGCTGTATATGTAAATTTTCTGTATATTAAAATGGTGCCATAAATAAATATTTACCTTGACTTTGAGGTAATAGAACATTGAATCATAATGTGCTTCTTTTAATTGGTTTTAGCTATGTAATTCTCAACAATGTTTAATCAACATCTCAGAAACATCATTTTTAGTGCCATCCAGTGGCCTTTTTATATTACTTTGAGGCTCTCTTTCTCTCTCTCCCCCTCTTCCCATCTATGGACATTTTTATTATTAGCTATTCATTTCATTAGGGTGTTAATAGAGAAGGACTATATTATGACAATTATTTCTAACAAGAGGATCTAAGAAGTTAAATTGTTTACATCTTTTTTTTCTCTGTTTTGTAAAGTGTTTAGTGGTTAGAGATAGAGTATAAATCTCTAATTAAAGTATTGCTTAAATGTTTCACCATCCAGTGTTCTAATACTTTTGAAAATGCCCCCCCCCAAATTACTCTTAAAAAACAGTTGCAGACAGTGACTTTATTAATTAAATAGTTGGTGATAATACATATTTCATCTGTCTCAAGCAGACACTGCAACCTTATCACATGTTACATACTGAATTCTAATTTTATGTAAGTTTTCAGTCACCAAAACAACATTTTTACTTCTAAAAAAGTTTTTAAATTATTTTAAAACAAATCTTAAAAATAATTAAATGGCTGAATCTCATAAGTTTGTATACACAGCATAGAATCGTTGTGAGAATTTGGCCATTAAAAAAAACCAAGCTAGTCATTTGGTTGCTTTTGTCAGTATTCACCATCTACAACTTGTACATATAATACACAAAGCTTTAAAAATTTTAGGAGTATAAATGACATTTTATGTTACAATTGACTTTTTAATTAAAATATGAGCTCTTTATTTTATAGGCTTGTCGATATGGGCATGTCCAGCATTTAGAACATTTTCTCTTTTATGGAGCAGATATGGGAGCTCAGAATGCCTCTGGAAACACAGCATTGCATATCTGTGCACTTTACAATCAGGTTAGTTATTACAGCTTTGCTATTGAGAAATATTCTTTTATGAATAAATACATAAATACTCTGTTATGCATGGGTACTATGGTTTTCATTCATGTGGGAATGAAAATTTAAGTTATTATTTCCATACATAATGCTTAGTTTTTTCAATCAAGCAATTACAGGTAGCCCTCAACTTACAACCACAATTAAATGACAGTTGTTTGCCCCATTTTACGATCTTTGTTGCCACAGTTGTTAAGTAGATCACTTCAATTGTTAAGTTAGTAACATGACTGTTAAATGAATCTGTCTTCCCCATTGGCTTTGCTTGTCAGTAGGTCACAAGGTGATCATATGACTCCAGAACACCACAACCATCATAAATATGAGTCAGTTGAATTTGGATCACGTGACTGTGGGGATGCTGCAACAGTTGTGTGAAAAATGGTCATAAGTTACTTTTTTCAGTGTTGTGGAATGTCACTAAATGAATTGTTGTAAGTCGAGGGCTACTGTAATTGCTCCTGCTAATGTATATAATTCATTGTGTACATAACAATAGCATGTATTAATTTCTGCATGAGTCAATGTTTTGTGTTTGAATATAGAAAGTTACTACGTATGATTTATTTGTTTCAAGTCTGGAATATCATGAACTACTACCTATTCTGGAAAGTTTCCAAATAGAAAACTATTACATTATCTCTTACAGTAGATTCATATGATCAGAAAATAAATGAGGTGTTCACATATTTTACAGAATATTGCATCTCTGGAATGCTGGTTTTTATACACAGCTATTTTGGGGGAATTTTAGGCAGGTGTTTTGAACACTTGTAGCAGCTGGTGACAACAACATGATTCATATGTAATGTTGGTTCCTTTGCTTGATTTTTCCTTAGGTTAATGTGTGGTAAGTTTAAATTACAATTTTGAAAAAAAATCTGGCTTTGAATTATGTTTGAGCAGGCCAGTTGGTGTAATACTGTTTGGATGTCAATTCCAAAGTAGTAGTAGTAAAAGGATTCATACAAAGTTTTAAGAGGTGACTACCTTAAAGCACAGGTGTCAAACTCGCAGTGTCATGTTGCCATCATGTGATGTTTCACAATGGTTTTTCCTGCAGAGCTGGGATGGGCATGGCCTACGTGTGACGCATCTGGTCCATGGGCTGCCAGTTTGACATCATGCCTTAGGGAGTCAGCTATCAAAAACTTTAAAATATATGCCATAATGCATTTATTTGGGATGTCTTCAGTATATTTTATTCTTTGGAATAGTGCCAGGTGTTTGGATATTCCTGCATTTTATTGTAGCAAGATCAAGTTAAAGCAGCAGTTAATGATTTTATGGCTAGTTAACAATTATGCATCTTCTTGAAATGTCAAAATGGGAGTAGTGAAGAGATGAAGCTATGATTTGGGTCTGAAAAAACAATCAGAGAAAATAATGAAATAAATAACTGAGAAGTTTAATGGTTTAACTTAGCTAGATTTTTTTCATACAAACAGCTGGAGATGTTAAAAGAAGAAGCAGAAGTTAATTATTTACCCTGGTCATTTTATCCACCAAAAGGAAGCAATTTATTAATTGGTTGATATATAACATATTTGTATAAATACACAATCTGAATATGAGATAACACATTTTTATGCTATGTTATGCACAAATGATATCTTCCTGCATCACACAAATTATCTATATCAGTTTGTAAAACAATAGGTTTTGCATTTATGACAAACATGGTTTTAGTATTTTATCAATCCCCAAAACTTTAACATTGCAGTGTTGGGTTTCTAAGGCTGCGCTGTGTTAGAAATACCCAAGTAATTAGGCCTGTTGTAACATCTGTTAAAACATCTGCTTCTTAATTACTGCTCAATTGTGAAAACCTTGTCAAAGCAAATATTTCCTTTTCCTTCCTATGATAAGACGCTTGTACATTTTAAAAAGCATTAGTAGTTGGAGATAAATTTATCAGTATGATTAGAGAAAAATGCAAAAAGACACATATCATGGGTAAAAAAGTAGCATAACTAACATAATTAACATCAGAACAACAATCAAGAAGTAAACAATACCCCAATCAAAGAACTGCCAAACAAGCTAACAGCCCAACCAAACAACCACCAAGACTACCCTAATCAACACTGACAGGTTGCTTCAGTCCTATATTTGAGGATAGAAGTTGGAAGATAAATTACATTTCATTTTAATGTATGCCGATTAGTGTACATTCAAAGAGACAGTGAAGTTATTCTAAGTCTCAGTCTAATTTAATTTTTACTACATTTTCCATCCTCAAATATGGGTCTAGGACAACTCACCATGGCCAACTTGCTGCAGTCAATTTGCCATGGTCAACTCACCTGTCAGTGTTGATTAGGGTAGTCTTGGTGGTTGTTTGGTTGGGCTGTTAGCTTGTTTGGCAGTTCTTTGGGGTATTGTTTACTTCTTGATTGTTGTTCTGATGTTAATCTTGGTGTTAATCTATGTTCATCTGAGTGTTGATTGCTGGTGGGGAAGTATATTTTGTTCCCTTTTTGACCTGTTGATTGTCTCTTGTATGGTATGTAGATGTTTTTTACGTCTATGTGCCTATTGTTGGCTGATTTGCCAGAGTGTCAGGCTCCCAGGAATTCTCTAGTATTTTTGGACTTGGATTGGTCTAGGATGGTCAGTTTCCCAGTTGAAATTATGTTTAAGTGGAAAATTAAACAGTGTTCATCATGTTCTTCTAACTGCTAATTGGTATTAATGGAAGTATTCTGGTAATCTTCTGACTGTTTGTCCTACGTGTATGTTGTAGATGACTCCTGTTTTTTCTTCTGGGTCTTGGTTTAACTGATATTTTGGAGGGATTTACTTGGTTTTAGTTGATGCCATGTGGTCGTAATAGTCTTTGATGTTTTCTGAGATACTTTTGATATATGGCAGTGCATTATCCTTTTCACAGTTCTAGTTATGGGATGAATGGTCAGACACTTTTTGATGAAGTGTGGAAATCCATTTCATTAGAAGATGTGGTATAGATGATCTGTTTCCTTTTTCTTCTGTTCAGGGTTGCTGCACTGCTTATCTGAATAATGTTCTTATACAGATTTTCTTGTGGGAGATTGAATCACTAATGTGGTAGTGGAGCACTTGGTTAGTATGGGTAGTTTGTCTAGTTTATTTAGTTTAAACTGTGTAGCTTTATTGGGCAAGATTTTAAAAGTGATTTTCCATTGCCTCCTTCCAAGGTTTTAGAGAGAATGATTGATTTAACGCTCTACAATAATTCCTTTAGGCTATCAAAAGAACACTTTGAAAATCTGAAGCAAGCAATTATATAAATACCATCAACAAACCCTCCATCAGGCTAGTGCTCTCCAGATGTTTTAGCCTATAACCTCCCTTATTGGCTATTCTGGCTGAAATTGGTAGGCTTTAAAAACCAACACTGCTGTGGATAAAAAAGGAGTCTGGCTCTGTACTACATTCTTGTTCAGTTGTTCCAGGCGTAAACTACTGAATAGGCTGGCCCACATCATTCCTCTCTCCAGATAGAGAAAGAGCTGTGAAAGAAGTCCAGAAAAGGATGGTAACACTATCAGTCTCCAACTTAGACAGAGATAAAAGAATTGGGCATTTCCTGTGGTCCAAAATTGAGCAACTTTGATTCATGGTGGTTTAGGAGTATATATGTGTATGTATGCACTACTTTTCTCATTTTTTGGATGTGTATTTTGGATTTTGCTTAGGGGAAACAGATCTTACAATGACAAATAATGGTTCAGCCTCAGTTAGCTCTTACTGTAATTGATAAACACAGTAATATAATGCTTTTTTCTGAAAACCTAGCTCCTATCTAGGAAGGATTAAGATTATTATTAACAATTTTTAAAAGCCTATGCCTTTAGATGGTCTGCTTACTATTATGCATATAGAAACAAAGATTGTAACAATCTACTTATTTACAGGACAGCTGTTCAAGAGTATTGTTGTTACGGGGCGCAAACAAGGAATTAAAGAATTATAATAATCAATCACCATTTCAGGTAAGAATAACTAAAGAAAACAATCTTTTTGGTGTGTATTGCAGTTTAAATGACAAATGAATACCCTTTATATTTAGTGCATTGTGTAAAAAGTATTAATGTGAAATGAAAGTACTGTATAGAGCAGTTTGGTGGCCTAGAAGTGGAGCTCTCACCTCACAATCAGGGGGCTGTGAGTTAGATCCTTGGTAGCTGCAGATATTTCTCTCTCTGGGCAAAATGAGTAATTGTCTGTTGTGAACTCCGTGTAGGGGTCAGGAAAGGCATCCGGCCAATAAATGCTCAGGTCCATTTAGTCACCCTGAGACCACCCTGATGCAAGGGATTGTAAGGTTGTTAAAAGAAAAAAAAAGTAATGTACACTAATTTTCGTACATGTCTATACTACTTTGTGAAGATCAGGGTTGTTTAGAGGATGTATTTCTTATTTTGTGATAGATGGATGGCTAAAATACATGAAATGCTGGTTTAGTAGAATTTTGATGTGTCCCATTTTCTTAGATTTTGTAAATATATGCCTACATAATAAAATGTCTGTGCAACATATCAATAATTTAATATTTCCACTTGATGTGCAAAGTTGGAATGTAGAATGAATAAAATATTTATTTTTTTAAATATATTATTTAAAATTTTCATAAGAAAGTGTACTAATATAGAGATCAACTTCTGTTCCAAATTAAGAAAGTGAACAAAGATAATTAGAAATATGGTCACAATTGTTTTCCTTCTTTCTGTTTTTTTTCAATTCAGCTAGCATAAAAATGGAAGGCAAATTGCATTATGTAGTTAACATAGCCGTATAGAAACATATTTAGCTGATTCTAGTTAAGATCAAGGTCTATGCCGGTCAAGAAGCAACAGTGAGAATTGGACATGGACTCACTTATTGGTTCAAAATTGAGAAAGGAGTTCGGCAAGGCTGTATACTGTCACCTTGCCTATTTAATTTACCGTATATACTTGAGTATAAGCCGAGTTTTTTTTTTAAATATTTCTTTATTATTAAAAAAAAATCATTTATACATTACAACTATAGGTTACATTTGTATTTCATCTATGTTGTTTCATAATTCTTGTATTTACAGAGCAAGTAAGTCATACATCCTTTTATTTTTAACTGTTATCAATCTCTCTATATATCTCAATATTTTCCATTACTATCTAAACATCATTGATCTATTTACATATCTATATTGA
>JANHJO010007025.1:188162-204387 GCA_032468235.1 Pseudoxyrhopus heterurus | reverse complement strand
TAGGTTGGCAGAAGCTGGGACAAGTAACTAGGGATTCGAACCGCCAAACTGCCGACCTTTCTGATCGACAAACTCAGTGTCTTACCCACTGAGCCACCACTCAATTGCAGTTCCAGGGGCATGCTATTATGAACTGATGAACTAATGAAAAATATGCTGAAATATGCTTTTCTATCTCTCCCCCCAAAACGGGCACTATAAGAGTTCATCCTCAGATCAATATCTCAGATCAGTTGATTCTAGATACAGAAGACTGCTCAGAAATGAGTGGAATCTGTGCAAAACAGTGCTTCCAATACCTAATCCTCACATATTCAATAATGATGAAAGCTACAAAGAGATTTAACAGAATTAGATTGCATTACCTCCATGTAGGTCCCGATAAAGATCATAAACCAGGACAATCAGTACTATTTGATTTTATGCCCAAGCCTGAACCCTAATTGAAAATTATTAGATCCAAATAATCTGCTTCTTCTAGGAAACATTGCAGCTGCATCCACTGTGCCCACTCAATGACCTACTCTAAAAAAAAGGCTAAAGATTGTGATTGTCAAAATTAGTAGGCTCCAAGGAAGATCTCATAAGGAAAATACACAGTCTCCTTTAAAGCTTCTGCTAGTACCCACTCCTGAAGTGAGGCACTGATAAATTCTTGGATTCAAACCCCCTTCATAAACTCTCTGGAAACACCATTTATTTAGACCAGATCACTGTACGTGATAAGTATTGATTTAATCTCATAAAAGACCAGAAGGAAAGCAAACTCCAATACCAACCCAGCACCTAAATCAAAGAGCTGATATGGATATTTGGACACCAGAAACATTGCAAAGATCTAATGTCATATGCAGGCATTCGTCCACCAATGCCTTCACAGCATAGTCCTTGACATTTATAAAACCTGGTAGCTCAGAGGTTAGAGTGCAGTATTGCAAGTTAATTCTGCTCACAGTCTGGAATTCGATCCAAGGGGCTCAAGATTGATTCAACTTTCAATCCTTCCAAGGTTGGTAAAATGAGGACCCAGATTGTTGGGGCAATATGCTGATATTGTAAACTGTTCAAACAATGCTGTAAACACAATGGACCAGTATGTACAAGTTTAAGTGCTATTGCTATAAGATATCAAGATCATTGCCACAGATGCTGAAAGATCCCAAACCCAGGTAAGCTGATTGTCAACATCCCACCTTTACCTAACTAAGTTTCTGTAATATATACCAAGTCTTCCCACAATTTAGTTAGTATTATATCAATAACACAGAATTGCCTGGAAATTGCCTTTCTTACCATTTATCCATGAAGCTGGAGTTGCTAACAGTGTTTGGAAAACTTTCAAGCAAAGGTTTTTTCCAAATGTATTTCGAAATGCTGGAATCTAAAGCTAGAATTCTTTTCATGTAAAGGATCTAATTTACCACAAAGCTATGGTCCTTTCTGAGATAGTATATAACTCTATCTAATCTCACTCAGGAAGCTGGTATTAGATGAGAAGGAGAAAGAATTGTTATGCAAAACTTCAAAATAAACATTTTTCCAGAAGTAAAAATAAATGAAATAAAACAAAAGAAACATTAAATCTATTTTACTTGTTAAAGTCACTCTGGTAGAAACCAAAAACCACAAGTTCTAGTGCCGCCTTAGGCATGAAGCCAATTGGATGACTTTGGGTCAGTCTCTTTTTTTTAGCCATAAGAAAAAGGCAATAGCAAATCATCTTCCACCACCACCACCCCAAAAAAAAAACCCACAATGATCCAAGACAACTTGTCTAGACAGGACTTATTTGGGGCAAATATGTGCTACATTAAACAGAGCTTACAAAAATGGTCTAGCATTAAAGTGGGAAAATATCATATACTGTACTATTAGTTGAATATAGTTGCAATCAGTACTGTAGTTTCTCCATGGTCTTCTCACCACAAGATTATTCAAACAGCAGAAATTTCCTAAGGCATGGTGTAAAATACTGTATATTGCTTAATACTGCTGAACAAGTTTCCAAAGGCCAACAAGCTTGGTCAAATGTTCTTCCCATCCATGTCTGATCTCTTTAATGAGTTATATCTGTACCTATTGCTGTGTTTGCGTGTTTTCATAACCGGCACAGTTTCAATTCATCAAAGAGTCATGAAAAGGTTGAATCAATTGTAGGGATATAATTTTTGTATTGTATTGTATAATCCTTAAATAATATTTTTATCTCAAATAGGATAATTTGATGTCATTGTCATCTTGAAGGCTAACACAATTGCAAAATGCAGAAAATATCAGACTAAACATAAATGTGTTTAGAGCTGCTTTCTTAAATATGTTTTGGAGGAGGTGAGGCATAAAGAACAATGTAGGTTATAAAATTCATAGTAAAGTCAGTATTAACATTTTATACATTAACAATATATACATTTATAGTACACTATTTATTCTTTTGTACCATAGCATAATTCAACAGCTATGGCTGAAAGGCAGGACAAGGGAAAGCAGAATTGTTTCACTGTATTCTTTTTAAGCTCTTTTTAAGTACCCATTTAGCTAAAAACGGATACCAACCAAAGAAGAGGAGAGCAGTGTTTAAAAGTACTATCTCAAATCTCAAGCACTGCCTCCAATGCTTTTGATCACAATATCTAAATCAAAAGAACAAGAACTGCATTAAATTTTGTCAAGGCAATAAATTTGACAATAAATGCTTTAGCTTAAAAATGCATGAACTATAATGAAATGAATAACTAAGCACAATTTGTTTAATTTCACTGTTAGAAATGCCATCTTCTCTATTGCAAGCATAACTTTCTGTCTTTTTATCAATCTCTTATTCCCTCTGTGAAAATCCTGAAGTGCGACTGAATACATATCCACCCTGAAGTAAGCCCCTCTGGATTCAGTGAAGTTTACTCCCAGAAAAGTAAACATACAATTGTAGCAAAAATGTCCACTGTTTACCATTTATAAAAGATCACATTTACAACTTCCAAGTGTAAGTGTACATCTATTTGCTAAAGTTACCATAGGGAAAAAGTAAGAGAGTTAATACTGGTTTTATGTAATGTCTTATTCAGGAAGCCATTGTTCATTTATCAGAACCTCATACAAAAAGGATCATAATTAAGAATTCTAAGCTTTGAGCCCGGCAAGCTAACAAATGGGATAAAAGAGTTGATTTAGTTGTAACTCTAACATAATATTTCTTGAGAAATGGCCTTCAACCAATCAGTGTACCTTATAAGAAAGGGACAGAAACAAAACTATAGCTGAAGCAAAAGAGAAAGACTGAGAGTGATTTTTATTTACAATTGCCTAGAGACTGGCTATTATTGTCCATATGTGCTACCATCACTCCCCTTATCATGGGCTGGCCGGCATGACTATTGGGAGCTGTTAATGAACTGGGTAATTGAGCTGCTGACATGTGTTCCCAAAACAAAACAATAAGAAGAAGAGACAAATGAACATTTTATTTGGCAATCAGAGCAGGCTGTGCTTTTCAGAGGTCTGCAGCTAAGTAAGTGGCTGAATACATCAGGCAGTACATTGAAAGCAAGCAGATGTGCATACAATAATAGTTAACTGACAGCTTACGGCCCATCTGTGCGTTAACATTTTGTTAAAGAAATTACTTGACTTGCTAAAGAGGCCAATCATACAGCTGCCCCAAGCACAGCAGTGCAAGAGATAAATCATTAGCTAAACCATTTCATGCTCAAAATGACTGCTCATGTTAAGAGTGATGCTGAGACATTTTGTCAGCAATGTAGCTACAATGTGCAGCTACAATGTAGTATTTGAAAAAGGAAGTTTTACAGCTTCAGCAAAAACAAAGCCTGCATGATGCAAACTGTTTAACTAGGTGGGAAATGGGACTATTTAGTGTTGCTTCACAACAACTTGAATATCAAAATAATATACCAAGGCTAAAAATGGCAAAGCACATTCTCTATTCCTAATTATTGTTGATCCGTTTCATTTAAGACTTATAAATAATCCAAAAGAGTTTCAGTTTTAAATAAACTAGGCATGCTTGGCAATGTGAACTAAGTAAATTAGAATAGGGTGCAACTATAAACACAAAAATCAAATTTGCATCCTCTCAGCTATTCACAAACTGCTTTTATTAATGCCTGAAAAATATTTTATACAGAAGACTAATAAATATTGTTAACATGGAGGCCACTTTGAGGATTCTGTATATACCTAAATCCACAACCTTTCTCATAAGATCACCATATTCATAATGGAAAACCTGTACTATAAAATACAGAAAGATTTTAAACAGATCCTAAGAGCTGATGGCTGTTCAAATCCAGGAACTTTCATTTTTACAATGCAGCATCAATGTATGTTTTAACATTTTATTTATCTTCAAAAATACCAATTATACATTTTAGAAATAAAGCTAATAAACTACTGCATTTTAAACTTTCTACAACATTCTACAAAAATACTTTACACCTTTTCATTCATATATATAACTTGAACTTTGCAAGGTCTGATATTCTGAATTTCAAATACAGAGAATCATATAAGGAAACTTAAACTCTTTTTATTTGCCAGGAACATTAAATCTCTCTGCTTTTCCTCTGTTGCTTTGAACCTTGCAAAGATAAAACCAGTGTATTCTCTGATTGATACTTGCCAGGAGCAGTCAGAAAGTACACTGGTTTTACTTTTTCAAGGTTCATTAGCCACAGAGGAAAAATACACCCCTGTTGTAAATGATAACATTTATTTATTGTTAATGTCTTATTATGCAAATCACGTTTTGAGGATTTGTTCTTGAAAGCGCACATAGATATAATTATATAAATATCAAATGCATTTGATATTGTCTTGAATGATCAGGATGCCCGCAAAGCAGAATATGGCATCGAGTGATAGAGAAAGGGAATTATGTACTGTCTGCTGGCTGTTTTGTTTTGCTTCCATGTGCGCCTTCCCAAGCACATCTTTAAATGTACAAGAAATCTGTGGCTTTGCATACTAGCTTCTCACTGGTTCTTGTTTCCATGCCGGTGAAAACAAATGAATTGCTTGCCATAACTATAGTTACAGAAATTAAGAGGTTATGAGAACCTCTTAAGTTAGTTCTTTGAATGTTTTACACTGAGGTTTGTTTGTTTTTTGCTTTGGATGCGTGTGTGTGTGTTTGTTTTTGTGACATTATTAACCCAAATTGTTATACCATTAATTGTTAAATAGATTATTTGTTGTTAAAAAAGTAAAGTGTTTTATATGTTGGAAACTTTAGTCAACTGGAGCAACATCTGAAATGCACCAAATAAATGACATCAATCACTTCCTATATTAGAAAGATGAGAAACTCCTAATAATCTTAAAATTAAACATGCATTTTAATTAAATATTGGCTTCTTGGTCTTCTCCAAGCTTGATGCCATACTAGACATCAAAAGTTATCCTATCCTATATAGATTTGGCTACATCCAGGAAATCCTTGACTTATGACCAGTCATTTAATAACCCTTCAGTGTTACAATGGCCTTGGAAAGGATGCTTTATTCACTTTTGCTCATCGAAAAATGTCATGTCCCCGCATGGTTACATGATCACATTTTCGGCTCTGGGCAACTAGATCACATTTCTGCCCCTATCCTGCAGTGAGATTACCATGATTTGCTGTCTTTTTTGCCAAATTACAGTGGTTTTTGCACTTATACTTCATGACGTGATTTGGATTTACAACAGCAGGATTTGCTTAATGACCACTGTAAAAATTATCATAAGATTGGGTCTTGTCATTTGAATGCCTGAGCTTATGACCAGCAGGATTTATAATGGAAATTTGAGCCCCAACTGCAGCCATAATAGTGAGGATTACCTGAATTTCCATAGACAACATCAAGTTACAAAAAAAAAATTTTAAGCAATGAACTTCATTATTTAGAGAACTATAATTTCATCCAATACCAGATATCCTTCTCAATCTGAAGGATTGGATCTGAAGACCTTTGGGCTTTATGAACATATGGTAGTCACAAATAGTGTATCTGTTCATGGGGGAAGGGAAGGGAGGCGATCCCTAAACGCTTTCTTCCAACCCAAAATTCAACATGTTTAATCCCCAAGCATCCCTATGGTTTATCAGATATCCGGAAAATTCCTTACAAAGGAAATTTACCTTACTTTGCTTTACATTATTCCAACTTCCTATTGATTTTTTTTTTCAGTTAAAGAGGATTCGGAGTCCCTCTGCCTGTTGTTTCCTAATGCAGTTCAGCCAGACATTTTTTTTACAATACTAGCATTTATTTGAAAAAAAAAAGTTTCAATTTACAATTCATTGTAGCTATATGTTTAGTTACAAATAGTTATACTAAATGTGTGTCTCATTTTCCATCAAAGAAATTTTTAATTGTATTGATAAGATTTCAAACATCACTTAATGTGTATCAGAACAGTGACTGCTTTTTTTCTCCAACACAGATTCTAAGTTCTGTTTTGTTTTCTTTGAATATAAACTGCTTCTTTGTCTGCATTTATTTGCATTTTGTAAACAGATAGCAAGAGGTGTTCCTTTCCTTTGTTCTAAAATCCTAACCATTATAACCAGCTAGAAAAATTAAAAGCAGGCCACTCCTAATGATGAAAAAACAAACATATACCGTGACAGAAGAGCAGACAGTCCAACTTTCATAGAGAAGATAAAGATACTCCTGTAAATTTGGAAAACTCTGAACCTCATGCCAAATATTATTGTTATATGAAGTAATTACACTAATTGCATTACATTGTCAGGCTTTTTCTTGTGTATTTTGTATATAATATACATTACACTGGAAACAAGCACACAAGATTAACCAAGGGCATGAGGAACGACCATAAGAACATTCAATAGAGTAAATATTAATGTGTTCTATATATACTCACAACTAAAGAAGCACTAGGCCTATAATATTCGGAGAAATAGGAACAGTTTCCTTTTCCATTTAAAACTAAAATCTCATAAATTTAATAAATTTACAATAACTCATATTGAATTTTGGTGGATTCTTTTCCTTTTCAGACAGCAAAAGGAGTCATTTGTTTTTGACAAATTCTATGGTAGAAAACAAAGTGGTTTATATAACCACATTTTCATTTTAATATTCCCTCTAGTGCAGGAGTCACCAACCCCAGGTTGTGGACTGGCACTGGGCCACGGCATGCCAGAAACCGGGCTCGCAAAAAAGCAAAGCCCCATACGCAGGATACAGGCAGCATGTGAAATTACGCCCCCTCTGGTCCATGGAAAAACCTTTCTCCACAGAACCAGTCTCAGGTGCCCAAAAGGTTGGAGGCCGCTGCTCTAGTGCAAAGTATATTTATGTATGTACATGCATTTTTTTTCTTTCATTTTGTTTTGTTGTTGTTTTTGTTTATTTATTAAAAACATTATTAAAAAGAAACATAAAAAGATTAAGACAATTTTGGTATGGGTGTTGGTATGTATATAAGAATATTATCATTTTAATTATTCAGCATTTAAAAACCATACACTCCAAGTTAGAGTTCCTTAATGCTCACTTGCTATATTAGAATCCTTTTTCATGGGAAAAAATTGCTTTACATTAAATCAGGTTGTTTGCCCCGCTTGGATAATATTTTCTGTTCCTAACATGGAACATCTCTCTCTGTCTCTCTTTGTGTCTCTCTTTTCTCCCCATTTCTCATATAACTACCTAATTGTTTAGTTCTGGCCATTGGACATGATATCTTTCTCAATAAATTAATCAAACAACTTCTAGTCTATTCAGATATTTATGATAATGCCAGAGCCTACTGTAAGACATATAGAATTCCATACTAAAGTATTGATTATACAAAAGGTCAAATACTAGTTTCTTTAGCCAATGTACAAATAATTAATACCCTGTGACTGTATTAGGAATATTTTCCAAATACTATTGACATTCAGTATATTATTTAGGGTGTTTTTATTATTGATCCATTCATACTTTTTCTTACTGATCCAGTGCTGTTTTATTTCTACCAGACATTTTCTAATTGGAGGATATATATATTTAAGCAGATTTCAATAATCTGCTTTACTGGATTAATAAGAAGAAAAGATACAATAAAGTGAAGTATTTTTTCTCCATTTATGCTGATGATGAACAGTAAGCATATACACAAATCATTTCCACTAAAGTCAATAGGACTTAAAGATGCTTAATTTCAGCTAAACTGTGCCTTAAAGATTTTTTCTTTATATATATAATAACTGGATTGCTGCTGGTGCTGTTGAAATTGAACAGAGGACATTACCATTTTTATGAGCACTGTGAGGTTGCCATTAGGCTAATGATCATCCTGGGAGTGCAGGTTTTCTCAGCAGATCATGTTAAATGCTAACTAAGTAATTACTAATGGTGTACTCACTACCCTGTAAGTGACTTTCTGATTTGGATGATATTTATATCAGTCTGTCTATTCTTAAGGAACCTTAGCATCTTCTTCCACTCACATTCTCCCCACCGCCAGATAATCTATCAGATGTAATCATCAAAGTGGTTATGAGAAAAGCCAGTAAATTGAGCAGAAAGGTTTTATCATCTGTTTTGTTTTGTTTAATTATTTTACGTTGTTTATCTATCATCTTAAGTACAATATTATTAAGATTAACATTAAGAGAAATGCCTTTAAAATGATACATCTTCTCACAGCTTCCTGCATCCTATCCTCGAGTCTTAGTTCATTGGAAAAATATTATAATTATTCCTTCAATGTTTATGTCTATGTACATAACATTTTTATTGATGAGTTGCATTAAGACTGCTTTATATATGTATTCTAACTTCAATGAATGGTGACTTATCAATTCACAGTGACACAAAATTAAACATTAACATACTAATTGCCAAGTTTTCTCTTTCTTAAGAAGTCCTGATCTGCCCTTTTTTTTAAACTACCATCTGATTTCAACATTGCCCACACATCACAGATTTAAGATTATGACACAAATGTACCATCACAAGCTAATCACTAACAAGACACTTCAGGAACAGCAGGTTTTTATCATTTCATTAATTCAGCATAAACACTATTGGTACACTTCGGATGAGCCTTCTATGTCATTCTGTCACCATGAACTAATCCATTCTTCAAACATCAACAAGGCTAAAGTGTTCTGAGAAGGTCCTGAATTCATCAGTCTGCCAGTGGTGATGGAGTAATACATTTAAGAACCCATTAATATACCCATTAAGTGAATATGTGTGCAATATTCACAAAATTTCTCAACTTTTTGCCATTGTCTGATAACCTGTCACATTTCATGTATCTAGCACAGCAATCTGGCAAAAATTATATAAGTATATTCAACTGAAATCTGTCACTAGGAACCATAGTAATTTAGAGCTCATAACTATGCAAATACACAAACACAGTCACAGACACACACATCATGATGTAGAAAAGGTAACACAAGTAGTTGTTTTGATGAACTGGAAGGAGTTTAATTTCATCTGAAAAAAGCAGACACGAAGGATTACCTTTGCACATCTTCTGACTTAGCTCAGAATTGTGTCAGCAGTATGATTGTAGGATAAAGGAATTGAAGGTAAAGCAACTTAGATTCTGCAGTGGAGACGTAAGTCCATGGGCTGCTAGTTACCCATTCCTGGGCTAAACAAATACTCCCTATAAGTAGCTTCGGGGGGGGGGGGGGCACTAAATATGTAAATTCAAAAATAAATTAAAATGGGATAACTTTCTTAACCTCTTCAGTTTCTTAGAGCAGCAAATGAACCAGTTTTATTCAGACAAAAGAGAATACTTGCCTAATGGACAATAATGGTTGACAATTTCAGGGAGACCAAAAAGTTAGAATTGCACTTTACGAAGACTACAAAAACTGTGATCCACCAGATGAATTATTTATACACAGCTTTTATCCAGTTATTCAACAAGAACATACCTTAATGGCTGATAGATGTTTAGTGTGTCCTGTTGCTAATGACATTTAAATATATCAAAAGAATGCTCATTGGTGCTCTCTGAACTTGGTTGGTTTTTTTTCAAGATGTCTCATTACCCAAGTAGGTAAATATTATTAGTCCTGTAAGGGAATGAAGTTTGCTCTCCATTTATATACTGATGGTTTGCCCTTTCAGTGTTGGTGGGAGTGTTCTTGGAGGTTCCTGATTGCCCATTTAGACCACACACAAAAATGGATGCAATAGAATAAAATGTAATAAACTATCTTTAGGATTTTATAGCCAAAAGATATATAAAGGAATTTGGTTTAGTTTAAGGTTTGTTGATTTGTTCATAATATTTTTAAACTGATCTATAGGACAATTTGTGTGACTATGCCACTTTCTAGTATGCCACTGCTTGCAGAGCAAACTTTGCCATGTAGGTGAGACTTTTAAATAAAACATGTCTAAATCAGGCCTTTTAAGTCAACTGAAATAATTTATATTTGAAAAGAGGAGAGCAAGGAAAAAGAAGAGGAAGAGCCTGTGATTTTGTAAATAACCTTACAAAAAAAAAAAGAAAATACAATGGCTGTTTATTGTCATCCCTGTAATCTGTAGACAGTGAAATGTTTATGTACTGCTACATTATGATCTTGTGATTAACTTTGAAGTTGTCTTGGGTTGCTCATAAAAAATTTTGAATCATGTAAAAGTAATATCAACAGAAAATGTTTACTTTCAGTTGCAATAAAAATTGCAAAGGTGTATTTAAAACAATTCCAGGTTAACTTCCTACAAATCCATTAATATGTATAATTTAAAGTGATGATGTTGAAGTTCATGTCTAATAACATAATTTGTTTCAATGGCCTTGACTTAAATAAAAATGAGAGTTGGTCCCTTCTTTTGGTTTGCTTCTTTGTTTGAAGCTTAAACATTTGTACATTCATCGTTTGGAAATAATATTCTACATTTAATTCTGTGGTTTACATTGGCCAATAAGACACAACAGGGAACCACTTAAGAACATGAAATTAATTGTCTTCTACCTCTATTATTCTCTGATGGCATCACATTTAATCTATTTGTATCTTGCTTACCCAACTTCTTATGTCAGTCATATACTTATCTGTAAGTATATTTGTATGCTGAATTTAAAGGTGTCTGTTGGGGTGGCCTTTTCACTGCCAAAAGGCCAAATGTGGTGCCCACATTCTATTTTGCTTTTTCTCCAGAATCTTTCTATCATCATATTTCAACTTCCTGCCACTGTGAGTACAAACATAAAAATTATCATGTGCATTTAAAAATAGGCTTGGTGCTATTTTAAAAAAGGAAGACTAAATCCCCACACCTCACCTCCCAAATACAAACAAATTAAGAAAATGTGGTTTTGGCAACATGAGACATTGCTTCATTCCCTTTGCATTATTCTCCTGTGCTCTACATTTACTAGCAATCTCCCAAATATTAAATGAGTCCTACTCCATCTGTTAATAATTACCTAGCTAATAGTATTAGTTTTATCCCAAGTGGGTTTTGGGGGGGATAATTGGTAAGATCATGCAAACATTTCCTTCATAATTCCTTCCTTTTGAAATAACTAGAAATTGTCAAAATGCACAAACATGTTCTTTTGCAACATACTGTATATTTATTCCAGTGAAGTTTACAAAGAGAATCTCCCATATATTTAATCTACAATACTCCTTTTATAGCATCAATAATCACTCTCCTTGATATACAGTAAGTATTTGTCACTCATTCCAAAGCAGATGCTTAACTATTTTGAAATTAAGATCTGTATCTTTTTATTAACTTGTTTTATAGATACATATTCTTCAAAATTACTTAAATAAAATTTATTGTGCACAAATAAAACAAATTTAAAATGTTCTATTATTATCTATGAAAACCTGCTTCTCTGGACTAATTTGGAAATACATATGTATACAGGCCTAAAGTATGCAAGCTTTATATTGTCATTGTATGCATATTTATACAGAAGCAAGTTCAAATAAATGAAATTGGCATTCGCTTTTACAAATATATGGGCACTTGCTGATGCACTCTACATAGTCTCCACAAGTAGAAATCCAGGCAGCTGTTTTAAATCTGACATGGATCTAAATTTTCTTTCAATTTATGAAATGGCATTCTCTTTATACTTAACACATTCTCATCTCCCTCTTATTTCTATAGTCCATTTTACTCTTGTAAATTATCCTGAAGCTGAAAGGATCCAATGAAAATGAGGGCATTGGTCATAGGGACAATCACAAAAAGAGGGAAAATTTAAACATGGAACGGTAGACACCCATAAATGACCAGAAGACCCTTTTATACCCTACTGTACCACGTAATAATTGGAATAAAGAAAACTGGCTCCTAACAAAACTATCCTATTGAGACAGACTGCACCTAGTTTAGATATGCTACAGGTTGAAAGTAGATCCTTCTGGATCTGGACCCTGGATATAAAAGTTGTAACAATGCTCATGTGGCTCTGTCACATGGCTGTTACTGGTTGCCTGCTTGAAAAGATGTTCAATGTGAAAATGGCATTGAAAACCAAGATCATTTCTCTGGAAGGATAATAATAATAATAATAATAGCATTAGATTTATATCAGTGCTTTTTTCAGCTTTCTCTAAGCGGTTTACAGAATCAGCATATTACCCCCAACAATCTGGGTTCTCATTTTAATGTAGCCCTGTACTTTCTCATACCATCTTTAACCAATTGATTGCCCTTGAACAAGCTTCTTGGCAGTATGAAATGGCCTGTTTCAATATCAAAATAGAATGTGTTGAGGTCAGGATATTTCTTTTAAAGTTGGAATACCCTGTTTCAAACTCCTAATGTTCCTGGGCACAACTATTTAGGGTTAGGGTTATGGGGAGTTTCAGGCTCACAGTAGTGTTAATACAGTATATTTTGAATACCTTCCGAAAACCTTTTATCTAGTATTAAACATAGAAAGCTGATGGTGCAAAGTTAGAAATAGTTCATATGGTTCTATTGATATAGTGCTGATAGAATCACATTTTTCTTGAGAGTGGATGTATGAAAGTAATATATAGCTGAGGTATAGATTACAGATAATTAGAAAATTATCTAATTTATCTTCAAATGTTTTTGAATTAGATTAAAGAAGGGGTTCTCAAATTCTTCAGCTCATTGACCCCTCCATGAAATTTCAGATTGCTTATTGATAACCCCCCCCAAACATTTATATTTGAAAATTTAATAAATATTATTTTAACCTTTACCTCTTTTTACCTTTACTATGAATAACATCAGCCCCTTGAATAGTCCCATCAGCCTTTGGGGTTGATATTGACCACTTTGGAAAACTCTGAACTAGAGGAATGTTTCTTCCTCATTCTTTACATGAAATGGATCTACTAATAGAGGCAGTATCAGCTGAATACAAGTGGTCTTTCACTTACCATCCTAATGGAGCCCAGAATTTCCATTGTAAGTCACAACAATCATAAGTTGAGGCACTTGTGGGATCACGCCCGAGTTTACAACTGAAATTTTAATAAAATAATCCACCACTTTCCTCCCCAGCAGGTAACTGGCAGGATATATCATTTTTCCAATTTACTATCTTTTAGCTGGCAGTATGAAAATTTCAGAGGTTTAAGCAGATCCATTATCCAGCCCTCCCTCCTTAAGGGGCTGATTCCTGCAGTGTGCATTCAGAATCGTTGTTGCTATTTTGGTCTGGTAGTATTTCCAGAATTATTCCTCAAGGTGATACGAGTTGAAATGACTGAAAAAGCTGTATAAAGTCACTATGGAGTTCACAGCAGTTTTGAAATGCTAGAGAAGAGTATAATCAGTTAAAGAAGACTATAAAACAATAATCAGCTTAAATGTAAAAGGCATGCCACATTGCCTTTTGGCGCGGACTATGCTCTGTGGGTGTGATCAAAGGAGGCAGTTGAAGCCATCCATGCTAGAAGAAATAGCTGAATAATCCTGATAGATTACATTTATAGACCTTTACAGCACTGAAACAAAAGGAGTTTAAGCAAACAGGCATATTGGTATTAAAGAAAGACAGACAGGTATCTCTGCAGGATAGAGCAGCATTCTTAGTAGCAGAAATTATTGGAATGAACTAAATTGTTAATAGCAAGAAGGATGGACAACAATATAAACAAACAGGCTTTATATGTCATCTATCGTTGTTCCAGCACTAATGAAGAGCAGATTAAGTCTCCATAAGAAGCCCTTAGTATGGCATCCATTACTGTCTACATCAGGGGTGTCAAACTGGTAGCCTGTGGGCCAGATGCGTCACACGCAGGCCACATCCACCCCAGCTCCGTGAGTGGGAAAAACGTCACATGACGGCAGCGTCATGTGGCGAGTTTGACTCCCGTAATCTACATGAACAAATCGTACCTGTAATGTGCTTTCCTTTCACTTTTTAAACTGGCTTAGTTTCCCCCCCCCCCCGCCCCAGTGACATCATCCCTACATGTTGTGCCTTATTTCTCATTCCCTTTTTTGACTCACTGGAAAGGAAAGCTCCTTTTGGTTAAACAGGCAAAAAGCATAAGACTAAATGAAGGATGGAAGTTAGGATGGAAGTTACGACTAGACAGCAAAATTGTAGGATCAAAAGTATCCTCAAAAATTCATTCAGTCCTGCTAATTGGGAAATCCATTAGTGCAATTCTCTGTGTAGAGAAGTCTTCTTCTTAAAAATAGGAACAGCGTTGAATGTAAGAATTCTTTTGGCTTCAACTTGGCCACACTTGATTCTGAAACTAATCCAATTTAGAGATTAGTTAATGAATGTTGCAAATACAGACTTTCTGTAATGAATGATCTGCATGTAATCTTCGACTTTTTTCCTGTTTCATTATGTTGTCATACATAAGCCAATGGATTCTTTTTAGACATCTCATGGCTACATAGTTTAAACTTTAAATTTAAGATCCCCTATTTATTGTTTTAATGTTTATAGTGCATTTTAATTGAATCTTTGTAAGCCACCCTAGAATTGCTTTGGCAAGATGGGTGGCATATCAATTTGGTAAATAAATGGTTGTGTTATTTTCAAGTGTCATGTAACTGAATTAAGCTGGAAATCAGATCCTCTAAACTAGGATTCAGTGAACAAGTTTGGATTGAATGATTTCTTTTAATGGCTAGATTAAGTAGAAAATTCTGGATCCACTAACATATTAAGAGTTAGCAATTTATACTGTTTGTGAGACTCTGCCTTGGTTTTCTTATTTCCTTAATGAACTTTTAAAAAGTTCATTATGTAAAGTTCCTAAAATCTGCATTTCTTTACAGATCAAGAATATGATTAGAAATATATTGAAAGGAACAATACAATATGCAGCTATTCCCCAAGGCTGAATGCCAAATCCACTTGAAAACTGATACTGCTTTAAAAGACTGTTTTGGTTTCTGTGATAATCTGCCAATGTTGATCAATAAAATACTTGCATTCCTTCAACTGACTGTACCCTATGCTCTGTTCTATTCTTTTTGTTTCCCTCTCTTAAAATTTTTTGCTGTCTCTATATGGATGGGCTGATGTGATCAACAAACCATCTCAGGAGCTGGATGAGGTATAGTGCTGTTTGTCTAATCTGTTCTTTCAAATAAAATGTCATTCAAAGTTGCCTCGGTCTGGCAAGGCAACTACTGCATTTAACTTAGTGTTATTTCTCCTGGGGGGTTTTCCAAAGAGAAACCAGAAGACTGATTTGCAAATAGTCAGCTGGAATTTGTCTCTGGTTTACTTCATTTCCTCACTTACCGTAATATGCATGGATATTTTAAGTGGCCAGGATTTAAAATATTACTATTTAAACCAGGTATACCCAATTCACGGATCGCATGCAGCCCTGCAGCTAGTAATGTGGGCCTCACAAAATAATAATAGTAACAACAACAATACTACTACTAATAATAATAATGCCAGATACCTAGGATGCTGGCAGCAACCAATATCAACCATCAGTGCCAGTCAATGATACTGTACTTGTGATAGATTTTTAAATGTTCAGTTGACCGAGTTTCATGTTTAATGAATAAAAGAGATAATGATGAAGATGATAATAGATATGTAATATCCAATAATGCAACTAGAAATACAATACAAAGTAACTAAATAAAACAATACAACTAGAAATACAATACAAAGTAACTAAATAAAACAATACAACTAGAAATACAATACAAAATAACTGGAATATAGAATAACAGAGTTGGAAGGGACCTTGGAGGTCTTCTAGTCCAACTCCCTGCTCAGGCAGGAAACCCTATACCAT
>JANHJO010007025.1:181095-188062 GCA_032468235.1 Pseudoxyrhopus heterurus | reverse complement strand
TATAAATACAGTGCTATTGCTATTGCTAAATACTATTAAAATATGGGGATAAAGGGAACATGAAATACGTAAGCATATAAACCATACAATGATTTATGTAAACATTCAACTACTTGACCTCAAGGCCATCAAGTGCAAAGCTAAGTATCTATTAATTTGGAGAAGTGTGAGGAATACAACTTGAGAATATAATCAACTTTTACATCCTGAAAATGGTGGGCAGTCAGCTGTTTTGTATCACTCTAGTCTTGTCTGTAATAGTCTAATCTAGCTAAGCTACATCTGTGAGTCTTTGACCAATTCTGACTTGATTTCCTGAAACCAAATTTGGTTTCTGTATGTCTCTTAAAGGAGAATTTCATTGACTTATTCTTCGGGAGAAATATGGACTTCCCTATTCAGACACAAGGTTGTCAAAGGATGTGTGTGAATGTCCTGTTTCTCATTATAAAAATATTTATTCATTCTTATGTCTACCCATATTTTCAAGAACTCCCAGGGAGAACCAATCTAGCCAGACTTTGTAAATGGAAAAATACAGTCATTGAGGAAGACTTGAGAGTGATGAAAAAATATACTACCAGAAAAAAACACAGCAGCAGAATGTTCTGTTGAAATAAATTCAAAAGCACCACCAAGACAAATTTGGAAAAAAAAAAAATTCTCAAGACTTCTCAAGAACATATGCTAACCAAAAGTTTCTTTGGCAGAGGAATATACTGTTTGAATACTTTAAAGAATTAATGTTATATAAGGACTTACTTCAGTACACTATAATTAAAATATTGGATCAATGAAGTGTATGGACTTGACTGATGTATGATGTCTGTGATAATTAGATCAGCAAGTATCTATTCACAGATATATATGTGAATATATGCAATATATACGTATTATATCTGCATATTTATATAATATTCTCAAACCAGTTCATCGCATATATACTATCCTTCCCAATAATTCTGTTCCAGATTGCTATTTCTGAACAAGTGACAGGGGAGGGGGAGAAGGAAGGGAGGTTTTACATCCTCTTCACTACCATTAGTAACAGAGAAAGTGAAGTTTATTCCTTTCTGCCTAGCTGAGGTATAATCAATTGAAGGTTATAAAAATGTGAACTTAGCTACCAGAACAACATACTGCAGGACAAACTACAGTTGCAAATAGCTCACACAGGCTTCAACGCATGTCACCAATGAAAGCATGGAAGACTGAATTAGAACAAAAGCAGAACATTTGGACTTTCTAGATGGTAGGCCAGAAAAATGAAAGATGAAGAGTGGGAGTAGATTGGGAAAAAGAAAAAAAATGTAACCTGTTTCAAGTAGTTGTTCATTGCTTTGGGAACCCTTCAACCACGCATAAATGTTCATGATTTGATGAGTAACATCGCACATAGTGCATCCGTAGTGTGGGGAAGAAAGGACTGACTCCTGTATCAACTCAGTTGTGCACATGCAAAGAGAGGTAAAAAATATGCCTGTGGCTTGCATTGAATCTATAAAACCAGTAGAAATTGTGAGAGTTACCCTGCGTTGGCCTTAAATGAAAAACCTCCTCTAGATAATACATAGCAAAAGCAGATGTCATCCCAGACATCTCAGGTGAAGGATAGAGGCAGCCTCTGCACAAACTCCCAGTCTTTTTTCCTGTTTTGACTTAAAATCACTTTTCTGTGGTCCTTTCCAACCACTTTCTTTAAAATCTATTTTCCTTTAGCCAATATGTTTTTCTTCAGAATTTGTTCTATTGGAAGCTGCGTACTGCATATTAAATAACACTTCATGAATTTCAGGCATTCTCATGCCTCTTGTGGATTATTTACTTTTCAGTTGGGTTGTTGGCTTTGTTTGGGGTTCAGATTTGCTCCCCTCCTCCCACTCCTTGAAGCTAGCCAACAATATGGCACTACACCACCCTTTATGTATATATGTTGCATAATTATGAAGACGCGAAGTATTTATCACCTTTTTGGAGCACGAAGCAGAAAGAAATACAATACTATTACTTCCAGCCAGTAGCTTTCCCAAGATAATTAGATAACACAGTGACTGAAGCCTTGGTTAGTCGAAGGCTTTTCA
Organism: Pseudoxyrhopus heterurus; assembly: GCA_032468235.1. NCBI lineage: Eukaryota > Metazoa > Chordata > Lepidosauria > Squamata > Pseudoxyrhopus > Pseudoxyrhopus heterurus. The sequence continues at coordinate 185,981 of JANHJO010007025.1, read as the reverse complement.
AGTTAAGTGATTGACATGCCTCTGTCTGGCTGCTCTATTAACTGTTTCATTTTGTTGCTATTTGCAGTTTGCTTGGCTAATACTTCGAACAAATACAGACTGTTTCTTTAGCCCCTTTTTTCTCTTTGACCTTCTCCTGCCCATTTTCTTTGAGCCACTTCAAGCTGCCTTGAAAAGGCCTGTTGAATGTGCACAGTCCATCAGAGTCCCAGGTTCATCCCCTTTGCGGCCCTCAATGCTTGACTTCAAAGATGGGCCGCATTCTTTAATTGCCCTTTGAATTAATATCAAAGGGTCACAATGCGAGTGCCAAAAGAGAAAGAGTCTTTAATGAAGCAAAGAGCTACTATTCATTTGCAGATAAGCACGTTTTTATGCCTGAATGGTCACCAGCGGGGCTAAACGCTTCGGGAAGAAGAGGAGGTGGAGGGGTAGGGAAGGAGTCTGAAGTAGTGATTACTTCAAACAAACAAGAGTAAACAAATTTTCTAAAAAGGGAAAAAAAGAATACAAAAGGCCCCACCCCATCCCAACAAGAGAAAATAAGTTAATATGGCAGCATGTGTTAAATGCCCCAAGAGAGATCATTTCTGATCTACTACCATCCTCCTCTCCCTGTTTGTTTATCAGCTTGAGGAAACTTTTCTTTTTCCCTCTTTCTGCCATCTCAACACTAGAGCTTATTCAAAGGTTTTGTGGATTTTGACTCAGTATGTAACTATTAGCCTGAGAATACAGAAAAAGATTCTCAGATGGAATAGAAATGATCCTTTTGAAAATGAATTCAATGGAGATTGAATGGGTGGAATGTGAGACTGTTTATTTTACTTTTTCTTCTTTTTAGTTTCACATGCTTCTTCTTTTTTTTACTATTCTAGGTATGAAAAATAAAACATTGACTATATTCATTAATAATTTTGGAATTAAGTTGGCATCTAAATGAAGAAAAAAATAGCAGTTAATACAGAAGAGAAACCTAATGCTTTTCTTTCTGAATGCTTAAGCACGTTTTTGCAAACCTGCTAATGCAGAGTATTGCTTCTGCTCAAATTCATCTATTTCAAATATTTTTGTATATTTGCCTGATGAAAAATGAGAAGACCTTTCACCCTGCACTCAAGTCTTCTACTTAATAATGTCAGTTTGGTGGTTGCTTTATTACAAAAGGAGAAATACTGTATATTATATATACATATGATTTTATTATCTTAATATTTTATATAAAGAATTAAGGAGCTGGATTATTTTATATTTATATATAATTTAAAATGTACAAAATTCATTGAGACTCTTCCATCAAGTAAGCCATAAAAGGATTCCTTTCAAATTCTTGAGTTCAGTTAAAAGGAAATGCAGACCTCCTTCCTCCATTACAGTTAGAAGCAACTAGTGGTAGTGCGTGTATTACAACATAGGCATGGTGGCCTATGGACTAGGAAAGTTCAAAAACAATTATACATATAGGCTATAGGTAAAAAAGAAGGAAGATACCTCTAGCTACTTTGGTTGATTGGTTATGTACACCAAGGCAATAACGAATTGGCCAATTTAGAGATAGGCAACAGAAATGTGACACATATATCTTAAACTGGTTTAGACAGAACTGCTTCTTCAACTAATAACACTATGGCCTTTTCTCCTCTGTTGGTTGGCTGATGGCAGAAAGGCAGAAAGAGGAGTGGTGGCAACAATAGTTAGGGTTGGGAGGTGGTAGTATTACAATGGAAGCAGTAGCACTGAGGACAAGAAAGAGGTGATTATAAGAATAAGATGAGGGGACAGCTTGAAAAAGAGGTCAGCCTGAAGGAATCACCTGCCATGAAAATATATTCAGGACCTCTTCAAACCTGGCCAAGTTGTGCTGACAACTGTGTATTTAAACATATATTCATATGGTCCATTTTTAAGCACATAAGCGATTTAGAAGGAAATGTGGCAAAATACAGTTCTGGGACTTGTTTTCTTTCCTAAGAAATCAATCAATCAATTAGTAATTTAGTAATCAATGCATTACTAAAATAATAATCAGGAGTTACTTGTAGATTGATAATAAGGCTTTCCCATTTTATTTTTGATTATAGCAAATTAGAGAAAGACACTTAAAATGAAGAAAAGTATTAAGCGGATGTAGCTTAATCAGCTTTTGGGTATATCATTTCTGCTTTACTCTAGCAACTTAAACAATTGCATTGCTGCTTTTCTTCTCTTTTGCATTTCTGTGGATAAATCATATGACTGAGCAATTCTTTGAAAAGATGTTTTACTTTGACAAAGTTTTGTAAGAAGCATTCCCTCAAAACAAGTTTGTCAAATAACATGCCTCTGCACAGTAGAGTGTCAGAGAAGGGCTGGAAGAAATATTTTGTGCCACATGAATCACATTAAGGAAGAGAAGCATGTCAACCCCACACCTCAACAAAGCAAATCCTGCCCACCTCACACTGATCTAATCTATATTATTATGATGCTTGGTGCCCTACAAAGTTTGCCATTACATCTCATTTCAGATTCTTAAAACAACACATTTACATAATACAGAATTGGAATAAATGTGAAGACGACAAGCATAGCTACAAACTTATATTCCTGGGGAAAACTCCCACTGAATACAATGGGACTTATCTTGGAAAAGACATTTATAGATTTGTGCTATATGGGAGTATGTGGTGGAGATCTTTATCATAAAACTTGATATGAAGACTGTTAGTAAACAAAAAAAAAACCTTCATTCTTCTCTCATAAATTTAGAAAGTCTAGCAGAACTGATTGGCAGGACAGAAAAAAAGAAGTATCTTGCATTTGAACCATTCATTTTATGAAACTCAATACCACAAGTTGTGACAACCTTCCCTAGCTTGAATCGATTAAAAACAAGGCTGCATATTTTTCCCAGACTAAGATTCATACTATATTTTGAATGTCATGTCAGGACATAAAAAATGAAGAGAAAGAACAAAATTATATCTGAGTTCATTTAATCAAAATTAATATAGTTAATGTGACCTTATTGATCATAGATTGAATAATTTCCCCTTTTGTCTCATTCAATATGTTGGGTGGGTGTTCTTGGGGGCCACATCCAAAGCTTTTAGAAGCCACATGTGTCCTTGGGACATATTCAGTATATCTGCCTCTGGTAACTATTTGGGATTTCTAAATTCATAAACAATCGCTTTTTGGAACTCTGCTGGCCTATGTATGAAACTAGGAAACTGAATTGGTAATCTTTTATTTATGTGCTTAAAGTGGCTACACAGAGCACTTTTAAAACTGAATAGTAAATGTTGGTCTTGGAGTCCATGTCAATTTGCATTGGTTTATTGTAACTGGAGAATCTGAGATTGTGCCTCAAAGGAATTTTTTTAAAGTTCCCCCTATTCATTATGATCTTCAAAATCAAAGGAATGAAAAAGTAAAAATGAATGCTATAACCAATGACAAGTGAAATTCTTTTAGTTATATTTGGATGTAAAGGTATTCTTGGTAGCTGCTCCAAGTTGTGGAATTGCCCGCCAACAAAAACCAAGTAAGCTCACCCCCTATTATTTTTCTACAGTCAGCCAAGACCGTTTTCATCCAGGCGGGTCTTTGATGTTACAGGCTTACTTCTTGCTGAGCTGGGTACCTGACTAGTTTAATAATATGTTTTTAATTACTATATGCTTTATTTCTGTTTTAACTGGTTTAGATTGTTCATGGAACAGTGGGAGAGTACATTAATTAAATGAAAAGTGTAGAACTGATTGTAATATAGGAAATCCTCACTTTGAGGATTTGAGTAGCTTAATCCTATTCTATTTGAAGTGAATCACATTAGATTTAATGGAGATAATGATGTCCATTTGTTGGATCCATGCATTTTGAGCGTAACTATTTTTGGAATCCATTTTCTTAGCAACACCTTGAAAACTTCATTATAATTTAAAGTAGCAATACAAATGAAACCCATGCAAAAATACTCTCACATATTGCAGAATCTGATGCATTGAATTGCCACATAATCTACATTCACAAAATTTGAGAACGTCTTAATTCCTAGGTTCCAACTTACTCTTCTATAAATTACTTCTTCACAAAGCACATAATTATTGTGAAATTTCCACAACAGGATGTGTTGTGGACCTTCAATGTTTGGTTTTTTAAAAAAAGAACTAACAAATTACATAGAATAATGCTATTCATATTTCCTAGTCTTGATGGCTAACTTCTACTTTTTGGAATTATGAGGAGCATAGCTTAAATATTAGCTTCCAGGGGATAATAATGGAAGAAGGCAATGATATTGACCAATGATAACTTGGTCAAACTTGTACTGTACTTCTAATTTACTATTGTATGATTCATAAAGTGAATAATATGGGCTCCTCACCTGTTCTAGAAACACCTTTCTGATTTTTTAATTTTTTTTAATTACTAAATAAAAATCCAGATGACACTAGACCTAGATGACTATGAAGTAGCCCGCAGAGTTTTCTGATCTAGTGGTAATCTGAATTTTGCAGCATGGACAGAGTAAATTTTGATTCTTCAGTTCTTAAACAAGTGTCATAAATAAGAATATCTAAAAACCTCATTGCTCTTATAGAAAACATATCAAAATGTATTCAATATTTCATCTTCAACTTAACTGCAGTCATTTCTGAGGAAACTATGACTGGTCCTAGTTCTGTACCTAAAGCAGAACTAGACCTCACAGACTTCTGATTTCTAGCTTGATGCCTTAACATCTACACCAAACTGGCTCTCTAGTCAAGATATACTGAATACAAAACCAGCAAAGGACTTTTCTTTCAAAAGGTAGAAAATATTTGCACCTGTTATTTTGAATGTATAATGCATTCTAGAACCATAGTTTCTATAAGGCACATTTTCTATTTTCAAGGAAC
>JANHJO010007025.1:168595-176095 GCA_032468235.1 Pseudoxyrhopus heterurus | reverse complement strand
TTTCACTTTGCCAGGCATATAATCATAAACTGCAATCCCCCAAGGCCACACATGCCAGATCTGTGCTGTGCTATGCTGTTTTGGTCATAGCCTTCTATTTTTGCAGCAACAGTCCCCAATCCCAAACTAGCAAATTCCTCTTTATGCTTGTAGGAGAAAGAACTTAGCACTATAGTGCAAAATTGTCCGTAAGCTGCCTCTCGTGTGTGCAGTTTCAGATATTTGGATCATGGCAAAAGGCTACAACATTTTTAAAGTCTCTGTGAGCTGACTCCAGGGCAACTAAGTGAACAATTACTTGAAAGTTATTCGGTTGATTTCAATAGTACTACCCGAATGCAAGTGATAATTGGATCCTTTTTATCTTTGTTTCTTTTCATTTGGCTTAATAACAACTCAAGGCCAAATTGATTCCTGGTGTAATTTCACTGAAATCACTATCCTTCTATTAAAATAGCCTTTTAATCACAAGGCAAAACACTTTCCCAGTAGGGATGTGATGTACATAGCCAGAATTTCCAAACCCTCTAATCAGTAAATGTTACTTTCTAGACTAATAAAGTAAGCTTTGCCATTTCACAATATAATCTGCATTATAACGACAAAGAACTTTAAATATTTTAATGGAAAACATATGGGAAGTTTCAGTACACAACTTGATTTAATGTGTTCTGGAGGTAAATATGATATTAACTCATCCTCAGACTTCTACTAAAATTCCATGCAAAGCAAAAAAAAAAAAAAAGACAATAGAGAAACAATAACCAGAAACAAAAATGTATAAAAATGGATGTTTTGTATTTTAGTTACGCAACATCCTGTTGGGAAAGGTCGCTGAATAATTTATCTTGTTCAATCTATATTAAAGACAACTCTTTAGAACTTACTGTGACTAGAATCAGAATCAGAATTTGAGAAAAATCAAACAGTGGTTTTAATACCAGCTTTAAAATAATATAACTGAGGGAAGAATACAGCCTTTAGTATTACTTTTATTATGCTATGAGAAACTCCTGATTTCTGAAAATTCTGGGAAAAAGAAATTGGACTTGTTTTTGTATTAAAGAAGCACATACGGATGAATGTTATTAAACTAATATTATAAGCTTGTCATATCATACACACAAAGTGGGATGCAGGAATATGTATACCAACTAGTTGAAAGCGGAACAATAAATTTACTGAGCTTGATATTCATTTACTATTTCAAGACCTGTAACAAGCAAGCAAGACAAAGCACTCAGTATATCAAACTATAATATAACAATTTTTTCACTCTATTAAAAGCAACAGTACATAAGAAAGCTAATATGTGTATTTGAAGCTGATTCTGAAGCAAGTTCAGCTGCCAAAGGGGCAAACCATTGTTCAATCCCTTGTCACTTCATCAGTGAGGTCAGTACAATATATAAATTGTACCGCAAACATAATTTTCTTCTGAGTATAAGACTGTTATGGACCGCAATTCATTTCTGTAAATATGGAAGGATGTCATAGAAACTATTTCCAAATGAATATCAGAATCTGTCATTCAGAGAAGTCCATAGATCTGAAAAACACTTCATATTTTAATCCCTCTTCTTCTAACTGAAATATCCCTGGGTGGATACAGTAGTAACAGGTTAGACCCAGATTGAGCCAGTCATGACTAACTTGTCCCACTGATTTTAACAGGAGCAAAGCATGACTAACTTAATCTGGATCCAACCCAAAACTGTCAATGGGTCTTGTGACATGCCTTCTTTTGCCTTTAGCAGCTGCATAATAAACATAAATGCACATGGCACCACATGTTTTCTTGTAATTTAATATTTTCCAATTCTGCCATTAAGCTGAAACAAGCCACTGAATCATCATATACAGGCCAGGAATTGTTTAGCTTTGGTGACTATAGAAACATTAAATGAAAAATACCTCAGCATTAATATACCCAGAGTCAGTTTTACCACACACTTCACACATCTTGCAAAATTTGAACAAAACCAGTGCCTCAGGCACTTGAGTAATATTATAAAATCAGAGCCAAGGCATCTTGAATACAGAGGTTGAAACAAGTGTTTTAGACTCATGAAGAAACAGTGAGGGATATTTCGTAAGTATTTTTGGCTAATCATGAATAATATCAATTGTGAATGAAAGCTGATTTGCCTGTCTGTGGCATATATAGCACTAATTTAAAATTACCTTTCGTTCCTTTAATTCAGCTTGTGAATGTTCCTGATCTGCCAATTGGACTGCATTAATTCCAAATCAAATTTTAACTAGTAATTGCAGGTAATTTTGCAGGTAATTTTTATTTATTTCATAAAAAATCATTAAGGAGCTAACAGCTTTAATCAATAATTTGTAACTTCTAATTCCACATGATTTATTTTAAAATAATGCAGACAGAGGAAGAAAGTAATCTATTTTTGCTTTTTTTCTTGTCTAGTATCCTTTAAACATATATAGTGTCCTAATTCATTTATACTAAAGGCAAATTCCTTTCATAAACATCTCATCTATCTATATATTTTGAACTATAAGTGCAGTCAAGACAGAAATAAGTTTTGCATATAAAACAAACCATCCAGTCTTTCCACAAAAGCATTAACAAAACCTTGGCTTTTTTTTTAAAAAAAAGTTAAGTTTAATTGGAACACTTTTATTTTAATTGGCATGCCAATTGTGGAACTCTCATTATTAAAATTAAACAAGAAAACGTTGGGTTTAGTTATGCAAAATATTTTAAATTACATGATCTAAATGGCTTTTCATTTAATTCAACAGTGCAAACAGATATGATTAATAAATAAAATATTTTGAAGTGGGGCTTTCTTCCAAGTAAGAAGATATGGGATCATACGTTGAATTATTCATTCCCTTCTATTTTTAAGGATTTTTTTTTCTTTTACTATTGCTTTGCACAATACTATTTTTTAAAAAAAATATTGTAAGTCACCTTGTTAATTACTCCTTGATTCATCAAATACATGAAATAACAAATAAATGAAGACATTTTCTAGGAAGAAATTAGCTCAAAAGTAAAGAAAATATTTCATGTATTATAAGTTTTAACTAACAAATAACAAATGAGGTGGCAATAAATTTCTGAGTATCAAATGTTTGTCATCAGCATTAATTCCTCCCTTATTTAGTGGCAAATGTTTATGACAATTGCTGAGCTGAGTAGGTACAAGATCACTGCATCTAGATCCTTTTGAATTCAGATGTTTTAGGACCTATAACTTAGTTTGGTTTTATATAAAACCTAATCTTTTTCTGCAAGTGCTGCTGGCAAGCATGCCTCACTCAAAGCACTGTAATTAGATATTCCTTGATGAACTGTTTTCTGTGATTAGAAGATAAATCTGTCAATTGCTAAACTCAATTCCCAAAAAAAGTACTTTTGTTTTGTTTTTTGTAGACACAGTGTCTGCTTTTCTACAACATTCTGAAAAGCTGAATCACTGGAGCTGTCTCGATTCAATGCAAAGATCCATTTTGGATTGGCTCTAGGTTCTCTGAGGAGCCACATAATTGCCCAGAAGCAAGCAGGGTCTTTCAAGTTTCAGAACTTGGATGACTCCAGTGCACAGTTAAAATCGACCATTACATTGTATTGGTATATAACACCAAGAAGAAAAAATCATTTTCTTCACAAAAGCTGTACTGAAAAAGAAATGGGGTAAGGGGAGTGGATAAGCTGTAGGGCAGAGGTAAGGAACTATGGCCCTTTATGACTTGTGAACTTCAACTTCCAGAATTCCTGAGCTAGTCATGGGAGTTGGTCCATAAGTCATAAAAAGGCCATAGTTCCTGACCCCTGCTATAGACTTATAATAAAACTGAGCTATTGTCTGAAAATTCTAAATAATTCTTATTTATTTGTTAATTTATTTAATTTTCATACTGTCTGATGCCATCAGACATAAAAATGAGCAAACAGAAGTACAATAAATGATTTCAAAATTAATAAAATTAATTTTAACAAGATAGTTAAAAGATGGCAATCCAGAGATCACATCAGTACAGACAATATCTCAAACAGGAAGTTCCCATTCTAGATGCCATCAGGATAGAGCTTTCTGGATCTCTGACTTACATTTAAGGAAACTTTGTTATTCTCAAATTACTTCACAAAGAAGTTAAATAACACTATCTTGAAATAAGAAATACATTCAAGAGAGAGATTCTTTTCAAGAACAGCAGACTAGAGACAGGGTGAAAAATAGCACTGAAGTTTTCCCTGGGTGTGTTTATACAGTTCTGTGTCAGATTTTAAAAAAGGTCACATCACTGGATGGAGCATAGAGCCACTATATCCTTCCATCTCTCAATAGAGAACAAGATTGTAATCTCAATACATCTGCAGAGACCGTTCAAGTAGATAATGTATAGACATATTAAGATAACTGCTATTGCTGAGCTGACTTGGTGTGAAATACACAGCAAACAAATTATAAGCAAATGACACATGATGAATATATAAATGCATAGGGAAAAAATGAAATCAAACCATGCTCCATTTGCAGAAAATAAGCAACCAGTTTCATGAAACAGTTAAGTATGTCAGCTACAAACTATTTAGTTTGCCTTACTATTTATATTAGTTTTCAACAGACCATTAACGACAAACCAAATTCAGACAACATCCTTCCTCTTATTTTCACACTTTTGCCCATTAAATAAGAAAGTGAGAAGATAGGCTAACTTACCCAATATAATGTAGAGTGGGTTGACAAAAAAAAATAACCATGATGGATTTACATTCCCCAAAAAATCAACCTAAAAAAAGATACCTCTCTTTGAGGCTTTTAATACTCCAGCAATTCTTCCACACCCAAATAAGTAATCTATTTGATTTGGGGAAACATGTTTTCATTTTACATCCTAATATTTAACAGAAAATTGGCCTGATGCTTACTGTACTACACTTAGAATTAGAATGTACTTACTTACTTAGAACCTTCTCTTTAAAAGTGATGGGCACCTTGTAACTGAATATATACACACTGAAGTAATCCTACCAACATGGTCCGCTATGATTAACACTTTAATTAAATATGGGACTTTGAACAAGTTCTTGAAACTAAAGGCCAGTTTTTTAAGTTACTTGAACAGTGCAGCTATACACTCTACATCCCATAGACTCTATCTAGAGTCTACAGTATGTTTTATGGTATCCTAAATAGAAAATAATAAAGAATGCATACACTGTAGTTTTGTATATAAATAGCTTTATTGACTTCCAGAATTAACTACGATCTATCTTCTGTTTACTACACTTTATAGTGGAAAAGCTAAAATTGAATATGTAGAGTGTTACTAACAGGTGAGCTGTTTTAATCACATTACCAAGCAGGAAGTTCCATTAAACCTGGTTGTTCTCCTAATTCTTACAGACTAAATATGCATTGGATCATACTGGATACTTGTTTCATTTAATCTGAAAAAAAATCAAGTCATGTATTTAAAATAGCACTAATAAACATAGCTTCATTTAATAGCTTGCATGGTTTTTATTGGAAGAAGTGTAACAAAGGTTCCGTTTTAACTAATTGCAGGTGCTATGGATTATTATTCTCATCAAATTAGACAGGATTTTTATATGTATGTATATGTATTAAAATCCTTCTTTGTGTCTATGTGTATTGCCATATTGCCTATGGGTATCTATGAAATTGAATTATTGCCCATGGGATTTGTAGGATTAAATCAATCATTTAATCTCATATATCCCCATAGGCAATGTGATCATTAATACAAAGGGGGAATTAAAGGTATATACATACATGCACATTAAAAAAAAGATTTTCCAAAGTAAACAAATTAAAATTATCCTAAGCATCTCAAGAATTATAATAGAAAATGAACCATAAGAATACAATGAGCTAGTGCCAGGTAGTAGAAATAGCTAATTACTAATTAGTATTTGGGAGAGATGCTAAAATGTCCTTTTCAGATGTTAATTTCTACTTATAAAACAAAGAAGGAACACAAGATGTCTCAATTTGCCTGATTAACTGTCTTTTGCAATCTCCTATTTACAAAGATAACAGTAAAAAATAGAGCAGTTATATGTGCAAGCAATCAAAAGCATGTTGCGTAATTTACCTATCTTGTAATAGACCACTACTGATTTAAAATTGTTATTTCCTCTTGTAATAAAAATTTAAAAATTGATTTTCAGGGGAATGAGGGAACAGCATAGAGGTAAAAATTCCTCAAAAGAAAAAAAAGGAAAGAAAGATGCCCCAGTGGTTGTTAAAAAATCTAGTGGAAAGCTGTTTTGTATTCTTGCAGATAATATTGCATTCTTGCAAACCGGGACTGCTTGGCCCTTGTATTTGTAACATGCAAAAGAAGGTGCAATGATATATTGAAAAGTGAATATGTTCAAACTGTTTTGAAACAAGCTTTTGTGTTTTGGGATTTTATAGTTTTGCTGCATTTCCCATTGCTATTTTATAAACCATGACGAAGGATTCCCAACAATCCATCAAGCTCAACTTTGCTTAATCTCTTCTCCCCAAAGCATATTATGATATTAAATACTAAACTAATTCTAATCTTAGTTTTTTGCTAAGCATTTTTATTGGTACTATAAGCTGAAAGATAAATATTTCTGTTAAGGTTCTTGTTCTCGGTATTGTAATTGTATTTCAGAATAAAAGACTCTATGATATTAATGGTTTAGCCTAAAAGTTTAAATTTTTGTATTTTCAGAAGAAAAAACCAACACTGATGGATTTTGTGTTGCAAAATTTCATTTGAAAACATTTGTTTGCAGTGTTGCCTAAGCTGATCTTTAAAATTATATAGAGTGACCTAACTAGCTCAAATCCCATGAGATACAAGGTGAGTTTACACTTTGTGGGCTGCTACAGGAGTAATATGTTTCACGGAGTAAACTTTGGATCCATACAGAATGAGTTACCTTAGTATATTATGGTTCAGTTAATATTAAGTGATTTTATAAAAAATGGAAACAACAGGATAGACTTGACTTAATTTGATAGCACAAAATGACTGGTTTGGTGTGTAGCTCCAACTACCATGTAATCAGATTATGGGTTACATACGTAAAGAACTTTTGCTTAATTTTACTAAAAAGCAAAATGTTATGACAAATAGTTAAAGCAGTTTAATAGAACATAAATATTTTAATTAAGCATACAGTTTAACTGAACAAAATTTTATACCTATAAGACTTTTATTTTAAAAAGTATTCATTTAATTCATATTTCACTGTGCATTTCAAGAAAAGACATACCAAAGGAACTTTCTTCTGGAGAAGAACAATCACTTTTGGTCAAGAAGAACTATGAAGTATCCATAAACTAGCCATATGTACTTTTTAGATTATTAGTATTGAGTATTAGATTTGACTGCTTATTAGTTACCTATGTCTATCACTAAATGTTGTATCTTATGATTCTTTTGATTCCTGATGATTCTTGATGAATGTATTTTATTTTATCTTATTTTCTTCTTATGTACACTGAGAGCATATGCACC
>JANHJO010007025.1:130596-144113 GCA_032468235.1 Pseudoxyrhopus heterurus | reverse complement strand
CCCCGCCCAACCGCACCTCGATGCCCTTCCCCGTTTCTCTGAAAACTTTTCTAAGCTGCAGTTGCATTGGGGAAAATGAATCAGGTATTTTTTAAAAAACAAATTCCCGGGCGGGAAGGGACGGGCACAAGCCAATGGTGAAACCAGCCATCTCCGTCTCTCCCCAAGAGAGGTTCCTGCTTTCAAGACTGAGCAGACCGAGGCATCCCTTTGAATTCATTGATGTAATTCTGCGTGGGGTGGACATACACAAAGCGGTAGATACGATATATGTATTTATTAAGCTGAATTTCGCTAAGAAGCGCTTCTTCCCGGGAATTTATTGTAGCATTGAAACTAAACTGCTGGAGATAGAGGGAAAAGAATTTTTTTAAAGAAAAAGAGAGAGAGAGGGAGGGAGAAAGAGAGAGAGAAAGAAAAGAAAAGAAAAGACTGACTAGGAGCTGAAGTGACCACAGCAGGATATGACGCCAGGAGTGTTGTAAAGACTGTCTGTCTTTAAAGAAGGTACCATTGTGCATGTCCTTTTATTTATAACTTGGTAAGTGCCAGCAAACTCGCCTCCTTTACACTCTGAAGTGCCAGCCCGGCTTTCCACAGCGCTCCTCTTTTTTTTGGCAATAGTCTATTCAGTAACTGTCACTCTCAAGCTTCAAGTTATTCAAGACCTTAATCAATCAAAGGGATGAGAATCGTTCAGGTTTCCCCCCCCCCTCTTTTTTGAAATAAAGGAAACAATGAAATTGGAGGTGACGCTCTCTCGTCCCTCTCCCCTTCCTCAACAACTTATGATTCATTTTGGAATTATTGATTTTAAAAACAAAGCAGAAGGGCTGCTCATTTGATATTTCGGAATGAAAAGTCAGTGCTGAAACTAAAATAAAGTGAAAACAAACTTAGATCTGAGAAACGAGGTACCCTTTCCGGCCAATGTGACACTAAAAACTAAACAGAATTCCATGAGCAGAAGTATTTAAAGTATGAAAAGGTTTTTTTAAAAAAACCCACTCAAGGCAATGCAATGTAACCATAAGTGTGTGTGTGTGTGTGTGTGTGTGTGTGTGTAAATGTATCTTAGTTTATTATTTGGATGGGTAATATAAAAATCGAGATTCTTGGATGTCACTTGGACATCACTGAAAATAAGTGAATGTGCTAACAGGAGTTTGTGATCAGCACCTTTAACATGTGCTCACTTGGATAAGGCTGCATAAGGAATTTGTTTTCCCTTCTAAAGCATTCAGAATGCCTGGAAGGGGAGCTGAAATGGCGTTTGGAAGTACGGAGACGAAAGTGGCTTTAAAGATAACAGATGCTTTACCAAAGTTGAAGAAGGAAAAGAAACTTAGCCTGTAGTTATACTGTTTTCATCCCACAAAAAATTAATTTCAATGAAATTATGCCCTTACTCTCAAATAGTAAGATTGGAATTGAAGGATTAATCATAAATGTTCCCAGAAAATCAGCTGCATCTGGAAAACAGACCAGAATCCAACAACAATTGTTTGTTTCAAAGCATTCTGAATTTCCCAGACTATTGTGCAGAATTGAAGGAGTTAAAGCTTTTCATCATTTTAAAAGCCTAATTATACAAATTGAGCCTTTGTAAATTCCCCCTCCTTTCCCAAACCTTCCCAAACTTTTAGATATTAAATTTCCCATTGCATTTAGGGGTTAATAGTTGAACAATGGAAGAAATATATTACTGTACTGCATGTGTTCGGGGGTTTACATGATATCTTGAAGCCTGGATATACATTTATGGACTCATTTAAACAGATAACCTAAATTAAAACCTCATTCTTTGAAAGCTAGTTTTATTAAATCTAACGGATAACGAATTGAAGAGCATGCAATTTTGTCTGTCTAGTCATCCCTAAGTCCAACAGGATACAGTAAGAGTTACTTCCAGGTAAGTCGGAAACTCTAACTTCATTGAAGAAGGAAATTTCCCCGTTATTCTTACCCTTATAAATTACCTATATTTCAGTCAAAAATTTCAAACCCATAAGCCTACTATTAATTCTATGAACATCTTGCCCCATGATGGATTGAACGGAAATACAACGCAGTAAGTTATTAACAAACTTGATCCCGTCAGTTTGGGGGTAACAAAATAAGTACAAGAATTTGGGAGGAGCCGTTCTATGCACGTTTATTCAAAAATAAAGCTTGTCGGAATAAACGAAGTTTGCTTCCAAATACGTGTGGACACGATTCTAAACTTAATTTCAAGGCTTAGGTCCAATATCAGTCCCAAATTCTTGTGAAGTATCAGAAGTCCAACCAAACCTTTGGATACCTCACAGCTCCATATGAGCTAGCCCTTTCTCTCTCTCTCTCCGTTCCCAACAGTGTTCTTGAAAACAGCACAGAAACACGCACACACACCCTGATTTCCCGGATGTTTCGACGAACTGCAGTTCGGAGAGGCTGAGAAGTATTATTTCACTGTCTCCCACTGCTTTAGAAAGTGAATGGTTATAATTTGCTATTAGTTCCACTCCAGTAACATCTCACTGCCTGGATGGCTGCTCTAAGCAAGGAGGCTTAAGTTCCTCGCTTGATCTGTATAGATGCTGTGTTGCGTGCCTGTGCAGCACAAAACTCATAAGACTAGGGTGGAACCTTAACTCATTTAAAACTCCGCTTGTGTCGGTGAATAAAATCAACATCCAGATTGCTTTTGCTGCCCTGAGCGAGTCCACTTTAAGGGGCAATTCTCTGCCACTGCTCCCCCCTCCACCCCCACCCCCATTGCTGACATCCTGAAAGGATTGTCAGCTGTTACAGTTTCTGCGCTGTTTTCCATTTATCCCAACGGATTTCTTTGGAAGAGAAATTCCGATTGCAGAGTTACTTCGATCGTTTAATTAAGCCCCCCAAAAGAGTTCATTCGCTCTTGGGGTACGAAGGAACCCCAAGTGCGGAGGAAGACATTGCCTTTAGTAAATACTGCGCAGGTCTCACAAGCCAAGATAAGAGTTAAGTACTTTCTAAAACATTCCTTTAAAAAATTCAGTCCCGAACTATAGAGCTGGTTGCTCCTACCACGATCCTAAGTATGTTTCCCATGAATTTCAGTAAAGGGACAAACAAAATCAACTCAGCTTCGGACAGGACTTCCACCTCTGAAAAGCTGCAAGGAACGCTGAGGAATCGGACCAAAAGCCAACCTTGACTAGCGTTCTGTTCTTACAAATAGCCAACCACGAAATAATTAAGGACAAGGGTGCCATCTAAAAAAAACTAGGTTGTTGAATGCTTTATGAATAAATCATGATTTATTGATTGGGCTCGCAAATTCCACCAACCAACCTATACACCGTGGTTTGCAAACCACAGCTGATTTGATGCCCAGGAGAAAGGACACAAGCGACATAAAGGCCTAAGAGCGATGGGTCAACCTGGAGATTCTAGATTCCTGTTGGAGAGGCATTTTATCGGCAGGGAGCATCGCTGGCTCGAATGGGTCGCTCTGATAAGAGGGCGAGAATGTCTGTCAACGGCGACGAATGTAGCGGGGTTAATATTTAGGTAAGCGTTTGCAAGAAGGCAGCCCTTGAAAGAAACCACTGAGAATGGATTTCGTTGGATCCTAGGCGATGGCTTCTGGACCAAAGATCAGGCCATTAGTGGGGTACTCTGTGGGCAAAATCTAGAATCGCTGAATGATTAATAATCTTCAAGAGCGATTGAAGCTTGCTGTACTTGCTGTCGAAGAAGAATTGCTAGGGACTTTCTTCAGGATGTTGGCATTTAGGATTGGGCTGAGAACCACGATCTAGGAAACGTAGGAACCCTTGTGCTCTACTCGGAAGCCGGTTCCCTTCTCCGTCCTTGGAATGTCATTACCCTAGAGTGGGTTCTAAGTCGCAGCCTTAGGACTGCAGCCGCCGGTCTCCCACAATGGCTTGGATCCCAATCATTTTGAAGGGCAGATCCCGTCTAACGAACTTTCTCCCAAGTAATCGAGATTTATATAAGAAAGCTACGGACCGAACGTTGTTCTCCCGCAAAATCCATTTTTCGTGGCTTCCTTCTTTCCCACGACTACTCCAGCCCTTTTGCACCCAAAGGTTGCCCGGTTCCACCCCAGGGTGGGCAAAAGGGCCGGGCGTTTTCGGGTCTGGGATTCTTGGTCGGTTCCGCCGCCAGCTCGGGGAGCGGGGGGCTTCCTCAGCACTACATTTAATATGATGATATCTTCATCGTAACGCAGAGAACTTCACCAACAGTGCCAGGCGCTGGGCGACCTTGCTTGAAGCGCTCCATACAAGGGAGTTTGGCTGGAGTCGCCGTTTGTAATTGGAACATTATTACCCTGTAGATCCCTTCGGGAGAGAGAAGGGGGAAAAAGGGGGGGGGTGAGTGGATGCGGAATCTCCGGCAGGTCTGCATGCAGAGCTGTAACTCAGCGAACAGGAATTCCAGCAGTGTTCTCCAAGGTACACAAGGCCTGGAGTCTCTTACAAGAAGTGTAGATTTTTATTTGTTTAGATGTAACGCTCCATGCTGGATCTGGGGCAGTTCATTCATTAGAATGAACAATATTCTCTAATAGCTGGTAACGGATACCAAATCACCATTATCACGATGATTTCTGCCTTTAAATAAAAGTCCTATCTAGGATTCACTTCTACTGTAACGGAGGCGAACCTGTATCTGTTAAAAGCACGCACCTTTAAAAAAAAATCGAATAAGGGAAGTTATGCAGCCTCTGGGCGGCAATTTTAGGCTCATTTGAACTCCGTACTACGAACTTCTAGTTAAATCTTCATAGGATTACGCTGCACTTTTGGCTCGCCT
The DNA here is from genome assembly GCA_032468235.1 of Pseudoxyrhopus heterurus. NCBI lineage: Eukaryota > Metazoa > Chordata > Lepidosauria > Squamata > Pseudoxyrhopus > Pseudoxyrhopus heterurus. The sequence continues at coordinate 139,304 of JANHJO010007025.1, read as the reverse complement.
GTCCTCAAATTACTGCACCAAGTGTGGTGAACCCCTAAACTTCAGAGAAAATATACAATTTATAAGATATACTGCTAGATGTAGTATTTGTAAAGAGACAAATAATTCTACTCAGGAATTTGAAATTCCAGATGAATGCCTGGAAGTCTTTCAAGGAGGAAATAAGCTTTACTTTGAGTGCAATGTTTTATCGTATCTTTTTATTTAGATAAAAATCAGGTTGGAAAGGGAAGAATTCAATGGGAATGATGAGAAGAATTCAACTGAGAAAAAGTGAAAAGAAAGTAGTTATCTAAAAGAGGGGTAGTTATCTAAAAGAAAGTAGTTATCTAAAAGAGGGGTCTATAGATCTCAGCTAATTTCCATAGGACAAAGTAGACTGATCTTTCAAATGGCGTGCATGGCAAATTTGTTGACTATGCTTGTGTTATGCAACCAGGCTTTCTTTTCATAGCCGACAATGAAACGAGAGTGATGGGCTGTCAAAATTGCTCCACCAACCAGTAAGTTGAGTAATCAGAGAGGAGGGAGAAGTGAGAAACTAACATTATATATGCAGTGTACATGCAACCCTAAGAGAAATGTAACATCTAAAAAAACCGTTTGACTATGTAGTGATAATGGTGGCAACATCAGGGTGTAATTGTTTTTGACTTTTTAAAGAGTAGCAAAATGGCCTCCCAATTATTCAACATCAATATTTATCTTAAGCTGACCTTAATTCAAATAAAAGAACTAGACTTTCCAAGAAAGTTCAAAATTCTCCCAAGTGATTGGCTCATGTTTTTCCTGGTGTTCCTAGGTCACCTTGACACCCACTTTTGCCTCTATATTTTGGCCTGAATGGCCTCTCCTGCTGGGCATACCAAATCATTTTTGCAAGCCACCAGCGGATACTGAGGGTCCCAATCCTGGACCGGATGTTCGGTTGGAGGAAGGGCAACCTTGGGCCTGTGGCTTTTCATTTCCCAAGAGGAGACAAAAGTCTCTCAACTTTCCCCTGCCCGGGAACTGCTCACATTCCAGGCGACGATTAGCTACGAATGCTTGGACCCCCATATTAGCCCAGCGGAGAGGATTTCACGCCTTTCCAGTGGAAATAGCTAAAAATGCTTCTGCTAATTATAGAGCTCTTCCAGGCCAGGTGCACTTTTAATTGGATTAGTAAGTGCTCTATATTAAACCTGCAGTACATCAAATGGGCAAGGAAAATTAGAGCTATTAACAACACCCAGGCAATTATTTATGGACGGTAACATTAGTATGTTTCTCTCCTGTTAGAGGGAAAAATATCAATTATGCTATATAGCGGGCTTTCCCCCTCCCAAATCGTCGGAAGCTTTACTCTTGCTGTTTTTCTCTCTGGCTCACTTTAAAATTCATCTAACTATAAAGGCATTTCTAAGCTCCTTGAGACAAGAATAACCTGTTAGATCTCCTCCTCCCTTTTTTGCTGCTTTACTTCGAGGCTTCTATAGGTCGGTGTAACTAACCAGCTGCTGTTTGGGAAATAAGATTATTTAAAAGTAAATGGGACTTGCTTATGGCTAACTATATTTAAGATCCCACTAACAAACTATAAAGATAAACTAAAAACAAAATCCAGTATTGTGAAATAGTTTTCTAATGGATTGGAAGTTTTGTATGCTAGAAAGAAAACAGAAGTATTAAAAAGCTTGATTTTATTTTTTTACTATACATTCTAATTAGAATATATAATTCAGCTAAAGTTGAGCATTTTTAAAAAATTTTCATTTCATCAAAGAGTTAATGCCTTAAACTCCAACTGAAATTTAATTTGACAAAGTTTACCTTTCACTGAATCTTGCTCTTTATACATATACTGTTTTGGTACAGTGGTTGTTTCTGCTCTGTTTTCTCTTATGCAATACAAGTTTGCTGCTGGTGGTGTTTGCTTTTCTTTTGCTTTGTTTCATTTTATTTTTAGTGCCTTGTCTCACAGGTTCTTTTTTCCTATGACTCAAAGTTGACAGTCACAAACACCTGTATATATGTATGTTTTATTATGTTTTATTTGTTGTAGAGACCACTGGAGGAATTAATTGTCCAATTTTGCTAGTCGATATTGTTTCTTCTTTGCTGTTTAATTTCAGTGCTTAGAAAACATAATTGCTTTTTTCCAAACAAAGTGGCAATTTAAACTCTACAAGAGGAAAATCGTGTCATGATTTGAATAGAGGGGCGATTCAGTATTTTGTTGTAATACAAAAGGGTTAGCTAGACAAACATTGATCCCAGGAGTGACTTCTTGCCGATTGTCACAGGCTAGAAAAGATCTATGGACGGTAATTTTTAAGAGCCATAAGTAGGTTGGGAAGGTGAAGACTTTGTGACGGGAAAGTTTTGCTCTAATCACTAGATTTTACTTCCTTGTTTCTGTGTTTAGGTTTGTCACCTAATGTGTGTGTGTTTACTTTCTGCAATTTATGAATTATCCAGATAGGATTACAAACTGGTTCTATTCATCAGCTAAATATATAGACTTAACTTTAGTTGATCAATCAGAATACATGCAACTATTGCAGTCTTAGACCAAAGCTTACTGAAAATAATTAGATTAAGTTGTGAGAATTTATGTTTAGGATTGAACTATATATGTTCAGGAGTCTCAAGGGGTATTATCCCATCCTGCTTACCTTGAATTATATATGCTGTATTTCAGCAGATGTGATTCAGCTTAACTATACATACAATTACAGATTCTAAAATACATATCTGATAGTTCTCTGCTTCCTTCTTTTTTTAACAAGTATACAATTTAACTTTTGATTCCTGACAAATTGTCAGGAACTTAATTTTTTTAATTCTCTAAATCTGATTTTTTTTTAAGGAATTTAAGTTTCAGTTGAAGTGTTTAGAATCTAGGCAATATAGTTTCTATAGATATGTAAATGGAAGGAGATCTTTCCAGATCAGAATATGCAGTTATTTAAGATCAATGAAAAACTGAAGTTACGAGTGAAATAATGAAACAGTTTAGAATCTGACCTAGTTCATTCCATATAGGAGTAAACTATTTGTAGGAACTGTTTCCAATGTACCATGTTTACAGAATAAAGCTAAACAAGATTTGACTACATCCCAATGACTCTCACCTTTAAATGTTGAATTCTTTATCTCAAATACTCCTAGAGGAGAGCACGCAGAATTCCAGATAGGCCTAACACTCTATTGCCATTGAACATCACTGGTGTTGCTCTACAACCTACAGCCCAATTGTTCTTATAATCAGAACTAAGTTTAAAAGGACATTCAAAGAACTTTTACTTGAAAATAATAGTACATTCAGACTACAGCTTTACCAGACTGAAAGTACCCAATGCAATCCAATGGAAGTATACTTGGCAGTAACTCATTGTGTTTAATGGGCATTTTTTGCACACAGAACATTTGCAGGGCGGTTCGGTGTTAACATAGTCCATTTTCCTAAGAGGAAAGTTAAATGTATTATCTTTAAAATGAAAGGGCTTTCTTCAATTTGCTGATAATCCAAGTCTTGGTATTTGCTATGAGAACTGCCTTTATTTTGGCCAAACACTGGTAGTAGATAACTTGTTTCCTTGTTTTATGTTCACAGATTTCATTTGTTATATATTTTAGCAAGGAATTTAAACACATACAAACCAAAGTAATCCTAACTATACCAAGACAATGAGGAAGTCTATTAAGTTATGCAATCTAACTTAGTTTACCAGAAGACAGTGTAGCTTACTTTCAAATAAAGATACAGTGGTTTCAACTATGAAAATAATCTTTCAGGCTAGATCATTCAGGTAATTTGAAGAAATAAAGAACCAGTGAGGTGTTTGACAGCTTAATACATTTGAGGTTAGGCCAGGGACTGCTGTCTACTGGTAGGAGTTGAACAATGTTTATGAGCAAATCTAATTGAAAACAATATAATATAGTGGTCTCTATACAAACCACTGGGATTATAAGGAAGGTGAACAAATAATTGTGCAGAGCAAGCAGTTGTAAACTAATTGAACTTCTGAAAGCATACTCTTAAGTAAGTTTACTCAGTGTCACTGGAGGGAGATCCTTTCTCAAAAAAATGAATTTCCCTGAAAAAAGATCGGCCTATCTCTTGCTGGATTGTTATTCCTCTGAGTGGGTTATAGGTAGTAGTACCTAGGTTTTAGCTTACTAATCAAATAGACTTTTCTGGTTGTGTATGAAGTGGGAGGAGAAATAAAGAGACCCTTCTGCCAAAAACAAGGATTAGAAAAAGCTATTAAAGGAAGCCCAGTGGTTTTAGCTGCACTTCTGTTTCCACTGACAACTGAGGCACATCAGGTTGGCTGCTTCTCCACCCCCACAGTTCAGTCAAGTGTCCCCAAGGCAAAGGAAGACCAAATTCATCAGGAAAAACTGCAGGGAAGAAAGACAGAGTCATCCACCACCAGGGAAAATGGTGGATGTATCCTGCTACAGAGCATAAGTATCCTGCTACAGAGCATAAAAGGAGAGCAGGGGAACTGATCAGAGACTGCTAGACCCGATTCAGCCAGTTGAAGTCATCTTCCCAGAGCTACTGAACTGGTTATATTCAGTTCCGTGGATCCATTTGCAAGCAAACATACTACACACATACCTTCACACATACCATTCATTCAATGTTACTCCTTTGGTCAGGGAAGAATACATTTTAGATTGAAGTTTTCTACTCTTATCCTCTATGCATTAACTTGATCATGTCACTTCTACAGGATACTAAAATGAGGTAGCCAGACTATCAGCCCCACTTATAAGAGTGTGTGTGCCTTACGTAAAGGAATAAATCAGATTAATATTGGAATTATAATGCTGATAATAAGAGATACAGGGCTTTCCCTTACATAAGAAAGTGCATGAAACACTATAAAGCCCATTTGATTCCATATGATTCAGGCCCAATGTGTGCAAAGAACTCCCATTTTAAATGTATTTGTGTCCCAGGGAAACGAGTGATCCTACTACAGTGGTACAATTCATTCCAGAGTGAAAAAATTCCCATCACTGTGAATTCTACCTAATGACTGATTTCAGTGGGAATGGAATTGTACCCTCTTTATTACTTACCGGAAGGAGTGAAGAGATAAGACTAAAGCTCTACTTTCTGCTTTTCCTAGATCTTTAAATTCTAATCAAGGAAGAGGATGTGTAAGATTTTCAGATTGGATCATTCTATAAATGAAGCAAAACTGCGGAGACAGAACAAAGAATTGTGATGTAACACTGCCCTTTAATGCATATAGAAGAAAATAAAACCTTACTAAATTTAGAACTAATAAAAACCAAGACTTTATCTCACTTTTCTTTTACAGCAAAGGTGATGTCATTCAATGATACTTTGGAGCAGTATACTCAATACTGGTAGTAGTATAATCCTTTTCAGCATGCAAGCATCTCAGAATCAAGCAAGCAAAGCATTCAGATTTAGGAAAACTATATTATAAGGATTTTGCTCCATATATAGTTTCTTATTTTGATCCATTGCTAATTACTTTTAGATGAACATCTGTTTACAAAAAAATTGTTAAATCCATATTTAATTAGAAGTATTGCAAGTGCACTTATTGAGTTCCATGAAATGGGTGGGCCTAGTAGGTTTTTCAGATTATATGTGGCTTCTGAATGCGAGTCAAGTCAGATTTGGACTCCAAAAAGTGGGCAGGGAGGTGTCAAGAACTAAATTTGTGTAGTGCTTAAGGCATCAGGCTAGAAATTGGGAGATCATGAATTCCAGTGCCACTTTAGGCCTAAAGCTGGGTGGGTAACCTTGAGACAGTCGCTCACTTTCAACCCTAGGAAGGAAGCAATGACAAACTACTTAGAAAATACTTTGGCAAGAAGACTTCTCCAAGCACTGTTCAAGAATCAGACATGATTGAAAGGAATATACATACATATATATATTATTCCTTTCAATATATAAATTATACAGGGGACAAAAATGATAAAAGATTCTAAATTATTTTAACTTAAATCATAACTTAACTTAAATCTAGGGCTTCATATTTTGACCAAATGATCCCAACACATTCCACAGTCTAGAACAATTTTGACTAGAACTAAGAGGCTAAGTTACACAATCTCTTATTTCATTTTAGATGGAGTTCAAAATGCCTTGCTAATTTCAGTGGAGTACAGCTTCTAATGAAATTTGCTTTGGAGCTCAAGGTTTCCTTCATGTCTTATAAGTCCATGGCTTATAAAAAAAAATATTGCCCTTAAAACTCCAGGTCAGTTGCCTCTGATATTCTGATGACTGCTCTCCTGAACTTTGAATGTAGTTCTAGGCTTGGTTGCAGTTGGACCTGAGCAAAGTCAACTATGGCTGGGACCTCAGTCACTATTAATTCTACCAGCCTTATCTCCCCTCCAGTGAAATTGCAGATTCCCTGTCCCCACAGCTTCTCATTTTGCCCTCCCCCCTCCAAAAGGAGTCCTAGCTTTCTTCCCTCTCCTGCCTTTTGCCTTCAAGACAATTTTTGAATCAAGTAGCCTGAAGATTAATTGGTTGGAGGGCACATTTTTCTCCCCACCCCCTGAAACATAATACAAGAACTCAAAAGAAAAAAAAACATAAAGAAGAGAGAAAGAAAAAAAATTAACAGCCCAGGCCCTAGCAAAAGATTAACATTTGGAATCTTAGGAAATGTAATCTGCATATCTAATTGATTCCCAGCATATCAGTTTAAAGGATAAAGATGTATATCTCTACATGATAGAGATTGCATTAATAGCCACATAAATAAAAGGTTGAAAAGTCATCAGGGAGTCCTTTGAAGCTGATGCCTGTTGCTTTTATAGTCAGGCCACACTTCTAAGAGAGCTCTTTGCTGTTGTTTTAAAGAACCCAGAAACTAGAGCTCAATCATAAAAGATCAGGTACAGCACAGCATGGGGGGAAGCAAAGCAGGTGCATCCAAAATAAAGGTGATGGGCAAAACTCCATCACTTCTCTGCCAAGAAGAGGATCAAACAGAGATGGGAGAGGCAAAAAGACTTTTTTAAAAATGCTCCAGACTTCTCTTATGCTGAGCTCCAGGTACATTAGACAAAAAAAGATTATTTTGATAGAAAATGCATTTATAAAAACACAAAGCCACTAGGCACCATATTTTTTTTAATTTTTGCCCTTCTGTTAGTATTTTTGGGGAGGGAGAGAAAAGCAAAATGGGCTGGTTGTTGACAAAAGGTCACATGGTATGCAAAATAACTTGTATATAATTACTAATTGGTTTCTGCTGCTACTTGGATGAAGACAGAAGACAGGAAAAGGGCAGGAAAAAGAACTGAGCAAATAGAAAAGCTTGCGTCTGAGTGATTAAGGCAGCTGCAATAATCCAGTAAATCACTAGATGATAGCAAAGAACAATCTTCACTCTCTGTTGCCATGTAGTAATCATCCTAGTAGTTCTCAAATGTGATCTCCAAATGTGCAGACCACAATTTTGGGCCCAGGAGCATCTACAGTATGTTTAGCTTGTCAGATGTATCGGGAAGCACTAAGTTGAAGAAGACTGGTCATAATTCAGAATTCTACAGAGGTAATTCTGAAACGCTTGCAGTTGGATCTCTGTATACCTTTACTAACTCTTGTATCAAGATCTGAAGGAATCTCCAACTTGCAATCTTTCTATCCTCATCCTAATCACAAAGAAATTATGCAATTGTTTTATACAAATAATGTAGATTTTTTAAAATGTTATTTTTATTTTAGGGGAGAAATTGGTTTCATTTGCTGCAATTCTTAAGCAGCTGAGAAACGAAATCTTAACCATCCCTCTGCAGTTCATCAGATATCTAAGTCTATCTTTTACCCACTTATATCATATTTAGAATGTAGTATAACCATCTAATTACCAAGCCCACCTATGGTCTAGTAAGTTTGAACCGTTGACAAGTAACATTGTCTCTGGATCTCAATTATCTTATTTAGAAATACTAATGGTTAGGGAAAATAATGTAATATAATTATTATCCTTCTGCCCATGTTGTGAGCTTCCTCAAATTCCTCTTTGGCAAATATGTAACACAGAATACAGTATTGGACTAAATGGGCTTTTGGTTTTTCAATGACCCATAGAACTATATGTGGCTTAATTCAAATGTCAAGTAATCTCAAGGTGGAATCATCACATTTATAAACTCAGGTAGCTAAATATCTATTCAGAGTACATTTAAAAAAATACATTAGCCTCAGTCATATCTTTTATATTAAAGTCTGCATCCACTATCTTTCATGACTAATTCTCTGTCCAACATTAATTTTACACATTTTTATCAACTGTGTAGAAGAATTGTTATTTTTTGCATTTAAACTAAAAGTCCTTGTTTAACAATGCACACAAAATGGCAAGTCAAGATGAGAAAGATGAGAGTTCATTAATTTCCCCTATTCTTCAACACATCTCCTTAGTAGAACTAATCTCAGATACCTAAATAATGTATTATAGTTTTTATTATAATAGAAAACTAAAATGGAAACTGATTCATGAGAATATAGTTACATGGGAAAATGGATTTTTTTCTCCTCTCCAATTCTCCTTTGTTTAAGGTAAAGGTAAAGGTTCCCCTCGCACATCTGTGCTAGTCGTTCCCGACTCTACGGGGCGGTGCTCGTCTCCGTTTCAAAGCCGAAGAGCCAGCGCTGTCCGAAGACATCTCCATGGTCATGTGGCCGGCATGGCACATGGAAC
>JANHJO010007025.1:98126-113343 GCA_032468235.1 Pseudoxyrhopus heterurus | reverse complement strand
GTTTGGATCTTTTTTAAAAAGATAAATGGAATAAAAGAAGTATGAGTCTTCTCTCATACCATACTAAAGTGCTTACTGGGTAGTCAATTTAGGAAGCAGGAAGTGAGATGTGTTAAAATATGGTTAAAAGTAATTAGTGGGCCCCAATGCTGGCTTTTTTTACTTATATAATTTATAGCACATAATGTTTTTGCCATAATTTGTTGTATCTGTCCTACTTCTGATTGTGATTTAGCACAAATTTTAATGATTGCTACTGCTATTTGCACCACAATTACTATAATAGTGTGTTTTATGTAATTTTCTTACAATGTTTAATTAATAATTATAGATTTATGCATTTTATTGTTGTACTTTCTGGCTCATAGACCATAATAAACATTTTGATTTGATTTGGCTGAAAGTGATTGTTATATAACCTGAGAAGTAGTTTTCAGTTGAGCCCTTTAACCCCCGTTAATGTTTTTTTAATGTCTTGTGTGCACGTTGAGTTAGAACACTGGCCTGCCATATCCTCTATTGGCCATTTCACTGGAAAGGATCTTCTGCCAAGTTCACTTACTTTCTGAAGAAACTTTTATCAGAAAGCTACAAGTGCTCTCTGCCACAAAGCTAAAATCACTTTTAAGTGGTCCAGAAGTTCTTGGATCTGTCCCATTTCCTTGCTTCACCGTTGGAATTAACGCTGCTGAAGCAAGCATAGTCTTTTTCAATTGGAAGTACCTGCATTTGGAAGGGAATATTAGCTAGAGTCCTTCGGGAACAGGGTGGCATATAAGTTCCAACAAATAATACTATTTCAGCTTCAACTAAAATCATAGTTTGGAATCAACTATTAGTATAAGAACATCTAAACTTGTTACTTGAATATCCCCAGTTTAAAATCCACATGGAACTATCCAGGGTGCTAGCTGGAGCATGGATTTGTTTTGTATGGACTCCAAAGTTTGGCTGAAACAACTATGTGGCTGTTAACCACAACTTACTTTTGTATATCTTTATTAAATGTATTTAATTCTGTATTTTTAATATGTGACTCAGGGTAGCATATGCAACTAAAAACAAAAAAAATGTAACTCAACTGAAACAAATTGCTCCAGAGTAATTCAAACAACCAAAAACTAGCAAGAGGCTCACAAAACCATCTGACCAGTACCTGTGGGAAATGCCCTGTCTTCCAGTCTTTATGACTGCACCCTATTCCACCGGGTTTGGTGTAACAATAAAGTCTTCTGGATCCCAGAGATGAGCCTACTTAAATAACAGCATCCAGTGCACACCAGTCCCATCAAAGTTCCAAAGGTCCTTTTCAAGATGCAGTTGGACTTTTTCTTTGAAAACAAAGAAGTGAATTTTTTTTTAAAAAAAATGTCCGGTTGCATTTTGAAAAGCACCTTTGGGATACCATGACCTGGATGATTGAGAATCTCCATAAACAGTTCCATCAAACCCTATGAAGGACTTTACTGTGACCAGCTTGAAGTGCACCTGGAAGCCTACTGACTGACAGTGAAACGACAATATTACATGGTATATTAAGGTGCACCCAGAACTACTTGTGCTGCTGCATAATGTATAAGCTGAAGTGGTCTTCAAGGGCAGCCCCATGCAGAAGTTACTGCAATAATTCAAATGAGATATGACCGAGGTATAAATTACCATGAGTAGGGTTTTTCTATGAAGGAATCCGTACAATTGGGGCACAAGATGGATTTGTGCAAAGATCCTCTTAGCCACAGCTGTAACCTGTCATGAGTGTAAAGTGAGCTCCAAACTGTGTACCAGATTTGATAAATTGCAACCCCATCTAGAATCAAGAATTTTAAAAAAATCAGATCAAGGTGGCTCCCAAATCCACAAACATTAAGTCTTTCTAGGATTGTTTTTCTCCATCTGTAACTCAGTCTACAGACACTGAGACAGAATCTCAGTAATAATTGCTGGCCAGCTGTGGGTGAGATACATAACTGGGTATGATCAACATACTGATGATACTTAATCCCATACTGATGGGTTATCCATTCAGTGGCCTCAAATAGATGTTAAACAGGAAAAGGTGGAAGGGTGATTCTGAAGTATCACACAAAGCAAGGGCTAGACCTTTTATCAATGCCAAATGGACCCATCTGTGAAGGAAACAGAACCACTACTCCCACCCTCTAAGGCAGTCCAGAGAAATATCATGATTGATGACATCAGGGGTCACCAAGAAGCGATAGGTTGAGCAATGACTTTCTGAAGAGAGGGTTGGGGCAACTTCCTCACTTGAGGATGAATTCACTATAATCTGGATCCAATCATATGTCACTTCCCACGCAGCTCTAACCAATCAGAATGCACATGAATCTGATGAACAAGGAGCCATGCACCCAGCTCTGAGGATGAAGTCACTTCCTTGGAACCAGTAAGATCTAACTCTTCTCTTTGGGTCAATACTATTAGAAGAAGTTTCATTTGATTCCATAATTTGTTTATAGAAGTTTACAAGTAAAAATATGTGCTGTTTAAGGATTTTTTTTAATATTGAAAAACTGAGATGATAAAATTATTTAAGGAAATACAAATTTAAATTTTCTCATATTCCTCTACAGAAATAATTGACCCTTGAATTGGTTTTTGCCTCTGCATTTTCTGCTAAGCTCATTTTACAACAAGTGATCCGGAGTGTGTGCCACAGATGACATGACACTGTGGTTTGTTGGGCCTCCTCTTCCTCTATTTCAGCTAACTTAGTGATAGGTAGCTGAGCAATTTTATTACTTCAAAGAAACACACACATAGGTAGGTACACTGTTCAAGAAGTTCCAATTATCAATATCTTCATACTATTTAGACCAATCTTCAGTATAAACATATTTAGCATCTAATTATTGTCAGATATTGAGAAAGCATCCATTGATCATAATGGTTCTATATGATCTTACAAATAGCTTAATTAACACAATATAAAGGAAATGGGTAATGAATAATCATTTGGGAGTCGAGAGATATAATCACATACTCATAGTTAATTTATTGTTGCCATGAAATACGTCCATATTGAAAAACTCAGCTGAATGATAAAAAAACAAGCATAAAAAAAACCTTCACCATGTAACAGTATTAAACATCCAAAACTGTTTTAACAGTTTACACAATCCTTAGCAGTTTAAATGTATAATTATTTATGAAAAATCTGAAGAATACAAAATGCTTAGGTATAAATTTACAACATAGCACTTCAGCATGTGAAAAAGGAGAAACCATCCTAAGCACAATATAAATATACAAACAATGCTTTTGTATTTTACTTGTTATAGAGGTGAACGTTGAAGGCCCTGATCTGGCTCTACCAGCATATAAACAAGAGGTCAATGCACTTTTGAGTGTACAAGGATATTAAAGGCAATATACTGAGATAGAGGATATTTTGTCACATGTATCTGTTAAGAGGAAAGTTGGGTTTAAGCTTGTGAGTCTCAAGCAAGAGTTTATACGAACAGTGATACATAATTCCTTGGAGTGTAACACGTTTCATCAATAGCCAGCAGGTGAGCCTTTACCAGAACAGTATCCTTTAACTGATTCAATATCAGTAAATATTCTGATGCAGAAAGCAAGCATTTGTCATTATTAAATGATTACACTGGAGAACAATTTTTGTTCAAAAGTTTTGCTTCTTGAAAAACTTTTGGTATTATGATAGACCCCTTCAAACCGAACATGAATAAGTTGAATGACTGTATCATATAAGGTTCTTGAGAAATATGAAAGTAAATTTTAATGACTGTAACATATTTAATTGCATAATGTTTCTTACACACTGCATGAATTCAACAGGGCCAGAAGTATTTTGTTGTTAATTTTCATATATATTCAATGCCCAATGCATCTAACTGCAATGTGTAACAATAGTCATCTATTCTAGTTGCCCTGATACCATTTTCCTTTGTGGCAATGTCCTGGAAAAAGCTTTCACCATATTCGCCACTTGACTGCACCTAGTTTTTTGAAAAAGAAGTCAAAGTATGAATGCAGAAAATGAATCTTCAGTGACACGTTGAGCTTCATGGTCTTATATGCTGTAAGAAGTTAGTCAATCAGCTGAATGTTAAGTTTGGTGCTCTGTACTTGCCAAGAAAATTCTCAAGGACATGATTTTTTTTCTGGCCCCATAACAGATCTTTGAACTGCTATCATTGATAACGTATCTTGGCATATGCTATTCCTAAAATAACAGTCTCAAATAACAAAAGCCTTCACTTTCCTAGTTCATTACTTTCACAAAAATTTTCATCAGTCAGAGTTTTGTGTGAAGTGGAGGCAAAAATTATTGAATCAAGAAATGTTTTCTGGTTTTCTGAGCTGGAACAAAATTATTTTAGACTGGCTATTTCTTTTTAATGTAATGAGACTATCTTGCATGTCTGTCCTAATCACATATGTAATAGTACTTGATATATCCAAACTCCATTCCAAATAGCAGAGTCACTGTTAGCTCTCCACAGATATTCCAATTGTATTTGGTACATTGGATATGCTTCAACAACAGTTCCCTGTTTTCGTAAGTTTCTTTCATATGTGCAGCATAACCAACAAGAACTAAAGATCTTACATTGCAATTACAGTATGCAAAAATAGATTTTTACAATGTGGAACATTGAGGGTTACATTACAGGTTATTTTCGTGATTAGCAACCAGAAATCCATAAGATACACCCAAAAGTGTTCAGGAAGCAAAACCTTTGTCCTCCAGTGTTATGTAAACATCCATTCACTATTACAGGATAAGGAAAGAAAATCATGCATTATTTTATTATTCTATTAATACTGCTGAAGTGTGGTTTCTTCATGTAGTAGCAATAAAAGCAAGAGGTTCTATACATCCCAAAATACTGAACAGTTTGTTTGTGTGTGTGTGTGTTTATGCATGCATGCATGTGTGTGTGCGTGTGTGCGCGTGTGTGTGTGTGTGTGTCTTCAATCCTTGGACTTTTACAATAATGTTTTTTTAAAAATATAATTGTCTCCATCTTCTCCCCGAGTCAGTAAAACAAGCTTAACCCATATTAATATCACCATAGTCATTTTAGGCCTGTTCTATGCAATGCCATCTGCCTGTCTGAGATCTCTTAGTATGCAGTGCCATTCCTTCCAATTCTTACTGAAACACAGCAAGTAAAAAAACCTGAACTGATACCAGAACTTTCCTTGGCTTAGTTGAGCTCTTTCGCTCGCTCCCAACTTCATCATATATGCCATTTGTCTTTATAAGAAAGATTTATTTGCACAACAATAAGCCGGTTAAATGAATCATGGTTTAATAATAAACCCACTTTCCTGGGTTCACACTATATCCTAAACCATAATTAATTATGTACATTGGTTAAAACTGCACAACTCTCTGAGCCAGCTACATTGTAGGTTTTTTTATAAACCCAGTGAAAAATCTTTCAATGGTATATCAGCTTTGTGTCCAAAATGGTACAGCTCAAAAACAGTTTTATCAAATGAATGCTGAAGCAATATGTAGAATGGCTCTAAATCACATATACACGGCCAATCTACATATAGACATAGCTATCACTCACTTAAGATTCAAGCATGGCTTGAACATCAATTAATTAATTTTCAAATATGTAAGCTGACACTATAATTGAAGTAAAAATATTATAAAAAACTATGCTCGTGGTCTGTTATAATTCTTTCATTTATGGATGGTCCAAGGTGTTGCAGTCATTAGTATGGACATAGATATGAGGCCTAGTGGCTTTTTATTGGCAAGGAATTAGCCCTTTCATAGTAGAATTAAGAATGATTTCCATATGTGATTTGAGTTTCATTCCTATCAACAAAAACTATACTTTCCAATAAGGAATTGTACATTTATGTGATATCAGCCAACATTTAAATAATTATTAAAATAAAGAATCTGTACATGAATACCTGAAGCAAACAAAAAAATTGGTGCAAATTTACTGTTTTTAACACTTTCTTATATTAAAAGTATACAGGCATTTTATATTTCTATAATAATTTCTCAGATATCTCTTTACATAAAATGTTCCATTCATATCTTGATCAAACTATTAATAAACTTTCTCAGTAGGTTTAATATAACTGGCTAGCACCCAACACAATGTTTTGACTCTAATAAAGCTTGCTGAGTAAGACCCAATTTGGGGGGTTTATATATCATTCTAAATCGTAACATTGTTTGTTCATTTGTTGTTTAGTATATTGTATGAACTGACCGTTATGGTTAAGCAAAATATAGCTTAACAGAGCATGTGAAACAAGTCAGAATTTAGACTAGTATTTGCATTAGTCCCAACATGTATTAAAGAAAGTTATATAAATCAATTTTTATCTCTAAAGATGGAAATTGATTCCAAGTTTCCAATTAAATTTATCTTTTTGTGATTCATGCACTGTTCTAATAAAAAAATAATAAAAGATTTCTTATTAATAAATCTGAATTTAAAACTACTGGATTCCTACAAAATGCTAAGACAAACCAGACATGCTACATTATAACAAAACCAGAAATTAGCCCTAATAAGAATTTTAAAAACAAGTATTTTTAAAAGAAAAAAAAGGGCACACCTTTTGTTCAAACTCAAAATATATTCTTGAAGAATTTTAAACTTCAGTTCCAGATTTTCAAACAATCAAACATTTGGACAGCTTGTTTAAACTAGTTAATTCAATTCCATGTCCAGTGCAGAAATCTAAATTAAAACATTGTTGATAGGAATCTACCCTCCATAGAGACACACCCAGTAAAGGCTCTCTCCTCACATTGCTGAAACAAAGTGTGACAGAAAACTGAATATGGATTTCTGTTTAAGAATTGCAAGGTCAATTCAGATGAATTCTTTCACAATCCTGATGCTCACAGGCACCTGTTTCATAAGAGATTACCTACCCTCTGATCTTCTATTTGGAGTCTGAATCCAACTATGGACCAAGAGATTCTAATTAAAAAAAATTGCAAAAACCTAGTCTGCTTGTTCCTGTTCAGAATAGACAAATAAGAGAATGTAATATCAGAAGAATGTATTGAAGAGCTGCCTTTTAAACGGACTAGCCCACATTCTTGCCATATCTGTATAACAGTAACAATTCATAAGATTGTTATGACCACCTATATAGAGTTCTATGTAAGAAACACCCAATCAGAACATTACATCTTTTGGTTGATTGGGGAAGTAGTGCACAATTTCTGAGATACCAGGGATTTCTACCTTCTTTAGAAATCATGTTCACTACTTTTAGATGTGTGCGAAGATTATTCTTAAAAGCAGGGAGAAAAGGCACTCAGTATAAACTTAAGAGGCACGCTCTGCTTAATACTGTATATTCCCAGGCAGAACTTTGGCACAAGTAGATATCAGAACTAAATCCATATTCAGAACCAAGTCAACAGCAGAGGTCACTTACCTAAAAGCTTTACAACCTGTTTATTCTTTTAACAAGAGCCAGGTTGCAGATTTCAGTTCCTCTGTAGGCATTCCTTATATTTTAACAGCTACATTACAAATGGAAATACTTCATTTCTATAGATTTTGGACCAGTATTGGCTAGTAACTGGTATCATTTGAAGAGCATTTCATAGTATTTCACACTCCTAATGCCCCATTTTCTTTTTTAAAAAAGTTAATGATAACAAAAAATTAAACCTTGTAGCTTGCACTGGATAGCAAGTGCTCTAGAACAGCTACAACTGATGATCCCCATTCTACCATACAAACTGTAAAGGCACAGGGGGAAATGCAGCAATCTTTCCAAGGGGAGACTTTCCCCCCTTGAGTATTAACTATTTTTCTTACCACACACTCATCTAGAGTTACCCTTTCATTAGGCAAAGTAAGATGGCCACTTCAGCAAGATGGAGAACCAAATTGTGAGTGTTATCCTGAATTCTTTAAGCTACATGGCTGTCCCGAAGTGGGGCACAGAACACTTTGGGGAGTTTAAAAATGGGTTAATTATTGGTCAGGTTGGCTTCTGAACCATGAATGGGGAAAAGATGCTATATTATGCAGCAAAATATTTTGAGCATGCCTGCACTGACCCCAGTCCCTCTAGGAGCAGAACAATAAACAATTGCCCGGAGTGTTTTGTTTTCCCTTCCCCAGGTGCAGCAACCTGGCATTCAGGAAAAGAAGAACGGAATCTTCCTTCCTCCCTTCCTCCCTCCCTTCCTCCTGCTGGCATAAATAAATAGGTGTGAAACTTTCAGCTGCTTTTTTGATTCATGCCAGGCAGTCTCTCAAGCCCTCCAGAAAAAGAAACGGAAAAATTGGGGAGCGCCTTTCCTAGACAGCGCCGGCCTCGCAGCGACTCCTCCCGTCAATCGCAGAGCGGCTTCCGGGAGTGCTGCGGCAAGAGGGCCCTTCCCTTGAACCGCTTCCTCCTGCTCGAGTGAAAAAGATTGTCCTCGGCTCGCTGCGGATTCTGAAGTTGTACATAAAAGGCATGGTGGAGGCGAAGAGGAGGAGGAGAGCGACCCCGAGGAAGATGGACCCGTTCAGCCATTCCATCCAAGCGAAGCCCAGCAAGGCCATGGCGAGCACGGCGAACACGAAGCACAGGCAGCTCGCCTTCTTTCTGCAGTTCGCCCCGCAGTTGCTGGCGGGGCCGCCACCGAGCCCTTCGATGTACGTCTCCATTTCGACGCTCCGTATGGAGACGGTGCCCGAGGGCGTCTCCGCGCCGAGGCTCCGCTCGGACGAGAACTGCTGGCGGGATGGCCTGGCCACTGGCAAGAACAAATGTTGCGGGCGCAACTCGGGCAGCAGGGGCGCCCAGCCGCGCAGCTGCAGCAGGATCGCTTCGACCAGCTTGGTGTTGACCGGCAGGCTCTGCACTTGGCCCTCGGGCAGGGCCGTGCAGTGTCGGCACACGGGGCACGTGATGCAAGGGCCGGCGGAGCGACCGCCATCGGTTAGTTCAGGACCGCCATAGCCGCTAAGGTTGCTGCTTGCCTCGCTCCGGCAGTGGGGCGAATGGTCTCCGCGCTGGTACAGCTCGCTGAGGCATTCCCGGCAGAAAGTGTGCAGGCACTCGAGCAGTTTGGGTGCGTGGCGCTCCAGGTCGAAGAGGTTGTAGCAGATCCGGCACTCATACTCCTCGGAGGTGAGAGGAGCCTCCGGCTTGCTTGCGGGAGTCTTCCCCTTCGCCGGGTCTTCCCCGACTCCTTCCTTCTCGCCATCCTGAACCCGCTGGGTCCCTCCCTGTAGGTCGTTAGTCTGGTCGCCGCTTTGCTGCTCCTCCTTGGCCATAATATCATCGCTTTATTTCAGGGGATCTTTTTCTTCACACCTCTAGCTTTTACTCTGCGGGATGGGCGGATGTGGGGAGGGGGGAGCGAGCGGCGGGCAAGGGAGCTTAGTCCGTTTGTTTGCTTGCTGGCTTTTCCTCAGTTCGTTTCTGGGTTAGCTCGGTCGCTTCTTGGCAGGAGCAGCCGGCCGCAGTAGTGCGTGCTTCGCTTCTCCCGCTGCTGCTGGCGACGGCGCAGCCCTTCTGGATATCTTTGATTCGATGGTGACTCCCTTTTCTCTCGCTACTGGCGCCACCTGAATGCTGTTTTCCAGCCAGGAACTGCCCTCTGACGTGCGGGTTCCCAGTGGTTGAGCAGCCAGACAGCGACCAGGGCCCCCGCCAACACCACTCCCTTAAAATCTGAGAGCATCCTTATGATCTCATTTCCTCAGAGAGGAAAGCCGGAAGCTGTCTAAAAACAAGGAAGGCAACAATTGGGATAAACAGACACATCAAAGTGCACTCTGGTGCTGTTTTTGAAAGTAATGGCTGTAATTTATCATAGAAATGCCTCTGGGTGCTGGTAAAAAGCCAAAAATATAAAAGTGTGAAACAGACTTTCCAATACAGGGTGGAAAATCTGATACCATTAATACTAGTGCAACAAGTGCTCAGTGTCTTCTTCTGATCCATCTCCCCACTTCTGCTGTATTTGGAATGTTTGCAAACATTTGGAATGTTTGCAAATGCTTTGGAGCTCAACAAAAGCATTTTTAACTGTTGCAACCAATACTGCAATCCTAACTAGCATGACCATTAGCCAGGCTTTATTGCTGGGAATTCTGCAGTTTGATACTTAAATGCATCTGGATGGCACAAGTTAAGTGAGTTGGCTTTTGAGCTTTAAAAGTCTTAAATACCATGGTATCATTCTACATTGGCTCTGTGTCTAAGGGTAAACTACATTGTTTTGTGCTGGTTCTCCTCCTTTCCACAGAATGAGTACCAGCCAATGCTAATTAGGGAAGAGAAATTGTGCCTTCAGCCACTACTCTGTGGAGTGCCCCCACTCTGGGGGTGCCTCTCTTCTATTCAACATTTACATGGAGTCACTTGATGAGTTTATTGCCATGGAGTGAGGTATCATCACTGTACTCATTATACATTTCTGTCCCTGGCAAATTAGGTGATGCCCTGGACTCTTGTCTCGAAACCTGGAAGCTGTGGAGGTTGGGTAGTAAATAAAGGCTTCAACTGAACTCTGGCAAGATTGAGTGGCTCTACATTTTCAGGCCTGTTGCTCTGGGTTCTGCATCATCTTTGGTAACATGGGTTGCATTGACCCAAACAGATCTGGTGCACAGTTTGGGGATCTTTTAGACTCATGATTCCTGCTTATAGAGCAGGTTGCAGCCATGGTTAGGAAGATGTTTTCACGGCTTTGTGTTATATATCAGTTCTCACATTTCTGACTGGAAGCTCCTCTCACAGTTAGTCTCATGTCCTAGTCACTTCTCAAATGACTACTATAACACACTTTGTTGTTCTTATTTTTTAAAATATACCGGTATATATATAATTTTTTGAAGCTTTAAAAGCAAGAGTAAAAATAAATACATATTAAAATAAAGTAAGAAGAAAAAAGAAAAGGAAGGAATAAAAGAGAAAGCTAGAATGCAGAAAGAAAGAAAAGGAAAGAGGTAGAAGAACACAAAAGAAAGATACAATGAAGTGGTCCTTATAATAGTTTATCTCTTTTTCTAAAGCTCCATCATGACACTCTCTTGATAATCTATCCTGATCTAATTGTCAGAACCATAGATCTTATGTTCATTTTTTAAAATTCTTCGTGCAAAAAGCTCATAAGGGGTTTCCAGACAGGAATAATCTTTTCTTTTATAATCGAACAGGTCAGTTTGGCTATCTCAGCAAGCTCTATCATCACACCAACCATTCCTCCACTGTAGGTATTGTCAATTTCTCCCCACAATTCTGCTTGCAGTCATCATGTATAAAAATAAAGTTCCATTATGTTTTTACAACTGTTCTGTTTATCCATTAGTTGCAAGAGGAAAAGTTCTGGTTTCAGAATCTTCAAAGTTATCTAAATTTGACCCCAAAAGCATCTAGCTGTTTTGCATGATAAAATAATCTTTCTTGTTCACATTTCCAACACAAATATGAAGTAACTTTATACATTCTTGACATTTTTTTGTGCTGACATACACCAATGGTAAATCATTTCATAAAAGTTCACTTACGATTATAACATCATGTAAATACATTATTTCAAACGTATATTTTTCATAGTTCCATCTGTATATTATAACCCAAAAATTTAACCCACATTCTTTCACAGGTTTTTCTTCTGTTTCAGATTTCAATATTTTTATACGTTTTAGCAATCACATGTTCAGTCAGTCTTAGAATATTTGTCAGAATATTCATTTCCATAAATTCTTGTTTGCTTTATATCTTTCTGATAACTGTAAATAGGAAAACCATTGACAATTATGTCTCTTTCCATCAGTTGTTTTCCTGATTTTATTTTGTATTCCCCTTGGCAGAATTCCAGTATTTTACAGTATGTTAATCATTTGTGTATGTCTATTATTTCTCATCTATAAAAGGTGACTTGTGCTGAGAGCTACAAATATTTTTTCAGGTGAGCTGAGATTTGTATTTATTCTATAGTCTTAATATAGCACATATAACATAATGAGTTTTAAAATCTATATTAACCTTAACTTTATTGTACTATAAATATCCTTGCCACACAAATCCTAAGTCATGTTCTAATTCTAAACATTTTCTATTTCTTACCCACTCCTTCATCTAAACCAACAGCAAGCTGCAAAATACAATTCCAAATAAGATAAACCCAACATTTATCTCTGCTATGCATCTTGTAGCATCTTACATTGTTAATTTGTGGTTTTTTTCCTTTGCCATACAAACTTAGATATATCCCTTTGCCACTGTTTAAATGCTGTATCTGTTTTCAAAATGAGTATTGTTTAAAATAGAAGCATTATTCTAGGAAAAACATTCATTTACATCACAGATGTTCTCCCTAAAAATAGTTTCTTCCATCTTAACTTCATTTTACATCATAACTTTTTGAATATAACTTTTGAAACAACATACAATTCATACTTGTCACAGTGATACCCAGATACTTTTTTCTTAATCTTAAAACCCATTTTCTTCATCTTTTCTGTAGGTTCCTCTATTTTAATGTTTTTGTCAAAATCTTGAAACCTACTAATGCACCCAATTATTTTAGTTTTCCCATTAATTTAGAGAATCCTCCCTTTAGAGGATCCTCCAAAATCAACATCAAGCCATCAGCAAATGTTATAAACTTAGAAATTTCATTTTAAACCTTTACTTCCACAATTCTCTCATCATGTCTTATATTCTGTAGTTCAAGAACTAAAACAGAGGAGACAATAGGCATCCCTGTCTTGTCCCTTTTTTTTGTATCTCACAGGCTTTTCTTAGAACACCATTGACAATTGTTAGTGCTTGTGAAGTATAGGTTGATTTTAACCTATTTAATCAAATGATCTCCAAAATTCATATCTTCTGAAAGTTTAAACAGAAAGGACCCAGTTCATATTGTCAAAAGCCTTCTCTTTGTCTAAGAAGGTCACTATTGCTTAATTTTCATTATGTAGCTTCAACTATTCCAAAATATCCAACACATTTCTTATGCCATCCTTTTAAACTGTCTTTTAAGTAAATCCCCATATTGGTCCTCATGAATAAATTATCACAAAATTATTTTTAACCTCTCAGCCAATAATATTGACTATAATGACAACTTAAGGTCATTATTCAATAAAGACATTGACTGATAGTTTCTTGTTAATGCTTGATCTGCCCTCTTATATCATGGCTATTTTCATTTGGATGGGGAAAAGAGATAATGTCTTTATTAATCTCTACCTTCTATCTGGACAATGGCCAATGGCATTAGCTCTGCTGGGAACTAATAAGGTTTATATATAACTTGTCCTAAGACAAATTTTCCCCAGATCTTTCTCATTTTCTTGTGCAATTTTAACTCAAGGTGTGAATCCGATGTATCTTGTTTTTTAAAAAAATTTTAAAGAGGCAAGAATAATGAATCCTACTAAAAAAATTGTTGATGAAGGCAAAGCGAGGATCTATGGAGATTCTCAGTCATTCAGATCATGATTGTCCCAAATATGCTTTTTCAAAAAGCAATTAGACATTTTTTTTCCTTGAAGACGTTTTGCTTCTCTTCCAAGAAGCGAAATGTCTTCAAGGGAAAAACAAAGTCCAGTTACCTTTGGGGCAAAGGGAGGGTTTTCATGGCACTAACTAACTCCACAACTGCATACTCCTTTGTACTTCCCATGTAAGACCACAGAGCCATGTTTAACCCCTTTTCGCAAGGCCAGGAGAATGGGGGCCTCATCTCTGGGAAAAGAATATTATCTTCATCCTTTTTTCAACATCTAAATCCTCCATCTAAATATTATGTATATGTTGTTTGTCTTTAGCTGACTATATCAATACAATAAAAATATGTAGATATGGTATGTAGGTTGCAAGTAACTGTTTGAGGCAGTTACATCACTTTCAATGGATTATTTCTAAGTCCGTAAAACTGCCAAAACCAGAATTGGCAAGTAGTAAAAGTACTATTAATAAATACATGTGGATCCCCATTGAGGAAGCCATTCCGCATGTGAAGTGATGTTGTTATTATGTATAAATGATTAAAAATAGAAGTCAGTCAGTACAGTCTATAAAAAGTCCCATTGTAAATTATTCAGAGTTCTGAGTAGCGGTCAGAAAATGGCCATAGCACAGCATCATTAAAAAGGCAATTAAACTGAAACATAAAGTTTAAAGAACCTCCCAGAAGTCTTGTTAGCTTATCCAATATGTTAGTATCTCTGTAGAACTAATAGTCAGTGTTGGTATGAAATGAAAATTATATATGTGTATTTTGCTCTTAATCTATTGAAACCTAAGACTGACCAAGTTTTACAGACATCTAAAAATCTAAATAGCTAAAATAATGTAGCAAGTATGAATGCTGCTGACATCAATTTCACTCTGGAAAACTATTTTCCATTTGGACAGGAACACAAATTATTTATAATGCTGTTATTTTCAAAGCACAATTAACTATATAATAATTCAGTTCATCCATTATGCTGAACTATAACAGTAGCTTGATTGATTGATTTGGCTTTCCAAGCTGTGGGAATCCAGGTAGTATGATTTATAAAACATGATCTACTGTGTTTGCAAATCAATCCAGTTGTGGTTTATGCAATAAAATGTTCGCTCTTAACTCAGTTTAGAGCAATTGTGAGTAAGCTAGGCAGGATATACTGCATTTTAAATGCTTAATGAATTGGACTGCCCTCTGTTAAAATCATATTTTCTTCAACAAAACTTCAGGTAATTTTAGATCAACAAAATAATATTATGATTTTAATAACAGAATAACAGAGTTGTAAAAAGCCTGGGAGGTCTTCTAGTCCAACCCCCTGCTCAGGCAGGAAATCCTACACCATTTCAAACAAATGGTTTTCCAATCTCTTCTTAAAAACTTCCAGTGTTGTAGCATTCATAACTTCTGGAGGTAAGTTGTTCACTGATTAATTGTTCTAGCTGTCAGGAAACCTCCTTAGTTCTAGGTTGCTTCTCTCCTTGATTAGTTTCCATCAATTGCTTCTTGACCTGCCTTCTGGTGCTTTGGAAAATAAGTTGAAACCCTCTTCTTTGTGGCAGCCCCTCAAATATTGGAACACTGCTATCATGCCACCCCTAGTCCTTCTTTTTATATTGTACTAGCTGATGACCCGGCCTTGCTCGGGTTTTTTTTTTATTTTAAGGAAGTATATTTGTAGTGGCATGTCCTTCTGGGTTGTTGTTTTGTTGATGTCAAGACCATATTGTGGAAATTATTATGCTGTTATGTTGC
>JANHJO010007025.1:69407-83014 GCA_032468235.1 Pseudoxyrhopus heterurus | reverse complement strand
CTATTATTCTTAATGGACTTTGTCTCTGGCTTCTTGTGTGGTTATTAGCGACCCTGAAGATCACTTATCCCCTCACATTTATGACTGTGCAAACTCTTAATCTGGGCTTCTTTCTGTTGAGATTTACTGCCTACTCCCTTGGAAAGCTCTGTGTTGCCCAAACTCCTCTGCACTGATTTTTCAGGTGCACAGTCCATCACATGAATGAAACTGGGTAATGGAACTGTATATTAGGTCTGTCAACAAAAACCATTCTGGATAGGGATGCAGTAATTTTGGCAAGGTGAGGCAATGCAATTCTACTTGATGCAGCTTAAAGCCTTGAAAGGCAGTTCCAACAACCAAAAAACCACACACACACACACACACACACACACACACACATACATCTTGGTGATTCTAAAGATTGACAGGGAATGGCAGAAAAAACTTCTGCCTATACTGGCAATGTACAGAATTTCCTTGCAGGCCACTGGAACTGTTGATAGAGACAGGCAAGGTGAAACAGTATATTTGATTTGCTTTGCTTTTAGAAGCTATGTTACATAACAGCTCCAAGGAATTTTACTTCAAAGCAAAACTCTGCATTGCTAAATGGAGATAACAGAGTACATCACTGGGAAGTACATTGGAAAGGAGCACTTGAACCTGTATGTTTTTTTGACATTTCATTAATTAACCACTGGAAGAATGCAGATGATCGATTGTTCATTTCTAGCAAGAATTTCCTTATGCTTTTATGGCAGCAACAGTATGCTGGCTTACAAATTTCAAGGGTCCAAGAAAACTATGATAGGAGTGGCAAGGTGCGTAATCTTCCTTCAGCTATGGAAGCTCAACATGCAACTTTAGGAAAGTGTCTCTCTTTCTCTCTCTCTTTCTAATTATAAATTCATGGGTCTTTCTCATAGGAAAAAAGTTTAGTGACAGGCAGAATGTAATTGTAATAAATAAAGAATAGAACTTATTGCTTCATTTCATCATTTGGGAAGAGAAATCATACCAGAGCTGATCGTTTTATTGTGTAACCTGCTTATGCCTGTGAGCTATTGCATTAGTTATGTTTAATTTACTATTTTTATGTCCCAATAGTGTGGGTGGCTTTTAATTGCTAATTCCACTTTGCTTGTGTAGAATAACCAGTCTTAAAAATGCAATTGTTGAATTGAATGTGATGAAACATTGAAGAATTGAACATCGTAATGAATTGTTGAAATGAACATTATGATGAAAGAATATAATTGCTAGGAGAGAACAATGTAATTATGTATTCTCTGTTCACATATAGTTGAATTTATATCCATATATTTATAAGACAATGGCTAAGACACTGAGCTTGTCGATCAGAAAGGTTGGCAGCTCAGCAGTTCGAATCCGTAGGGCTGAGTAACGAGTGAGCTCCCGTTACTTGTCCCAGCTTCTGCCAACCTAGCAGTTCAAAAGCATGTAAAAATGCAAGTAGAAAAATAGGAACCATCTGAAGACAGCATTCCGTGTGCCTTCAGCGTTTAGACATGCCGGCTACATGACCACAGAAACGTCTTCGGACGCTGCTTGCTCTTCGGGTTTGAAACGGAAATGAGCACCGCCCCCTAGAGTTGGGAATGACTAGCACGTATGTGCGAGGGGAACTTTTACCTTTACCTTATGGCTGAGCAACTTTGTAACAATCAGAAGTACAACACCCCCCCCCCCCAATCCAGACTGATTCAAAATGAATCACTCTATCTAGAAAGATGGAAAAATAAATCATTATCTTTGACCAAATAATAGAGTTTGAAGTGACCACAGAAGTAATCTGGTTTAATCTCATCCTGAGTGAAAAGTCCTCTGGCAGATGACCATTCAATCTTTGTTTCAAGTCCTCTAATGAAGACAGACTTATTATGTCCTGTGGTAGCCTGTTCCACTGGCTAGCAGTTTGTAGAGTCAAGAAGTTACTCTTGACATCCAGTCTTAAAACTAGTCCGTATAGTTTTAAATTACTGATTCCAACTCTTCCTTCTGGGGCAACAGAGGAAAAAGTCCATTCCCTTTTTTCTCTAAGAACCCTTAGGATATTGAAAACCATTATTGTATTTCCCTTTAACTGACTTCATGTAATCTAAATATGCCCATGGAGTATAAGCAATTCCTATAAGCCTTTAGTTTTCAGGCCACTCACTATCCTTCAAGTGAATTTGATCTAATTTGTTATGTCCATTTTGAACTATGATGCTCAAAATCTGGCATTGTGTTCCGTATAAGATCTGACCAGGCGAGAGCAGAATGGAAAAATCATTTCCATAATTTGCAGTCTATGTCCTGCACACTTTATTCTCCATTCATGCATTTTCATTCATACCTCTGTGAGGAGGGTTTCCTTGGAAAGGGTTTGCGGTTGTTATGTCCAGCATTTGCTTTACACAGCCCCTTGGAGCAAGTATCTTTCCTTTTCTCCCCAAATAACATTTTAAATGATCTGTTGCAAGGAATTTGTGACATCATGTGATGTAGTGGTTTGCAGCATAATGGCACTGTGCCCATGCAATTGGTAGCAGTTATTTGCTACAGAATGTTTTTAAGAATGTTTTGGAAATGGGATTTCTATGGATCTACAGTGGACATTTTGAAGCATGCCAATTGCAATTAGTGTTTTTTATTTATATAAATTGCAATCTTGAGAAAAATTAAATTATAAGTATAGCAGTTGAAGGGGGGGGGAAATTCCCTCTTCTTTCTCCTACCATGATCCTGACAAAATTAGGCTCCTGTTTGCATTCCAAATGATGGAAGTCTCAGTGAATCTGATGGAAATGTCTGCTGAAATGCAAACAGCAGCTCCAAGAAAGGCCACTTTTGGCAAAGTCCTAGCAAGAAAATGGCAATCTTCTTTCCTGCCCCAAAGTCTGAGGTTATCCAACTTTCCATGTGATTAATCTTAAGCAAAGCATAGTAGCAGCTTACCAATCACACTGATTGCATTTATACGGTTAAATTTGTCTCTAGTTTGATCCTGAGAGCTTAAGAATTGATTTGCTCTACTTCTAAACTAGCTTCCTATTCTCAGAAATTGCTTGCCCGATGCCTGGCAAATCTCAGATGCACTGCAGTTGACCCACACAATTCCCTGTCAACTGCTAGTCAAGTAACCTTTCAAAGTAACACTGCCAGTTGGAGTTGCTGTTCTTCTTAGCTCAATCATCAGAAGGGCAAGGTATGAATCTGTTTTGCATCAGTTTGGGCTTTCTTACAAAGTTTCAGATGTGCCTTGATAGCCCATTGATTGCTGTTTGGAAAAGCATGTACTTAGTTGATGTTTATAAAAGGCACTTTTAGGAGAAAAGAAGAAACAAAAATAATTGTTTTTCACCATTTAGGACATTTGCAGAAGTTGTTTGCATTTGATCCTTATGAAAGGGTTACCTAGATCAGGGTTCCCAAGAATCTGTGAACCTTCCTGGGAATATTGAGAGCTTGACACACACACAGCTCTTTTCAAAAAATGGATTTCACCTGGGAAATGGGGTGTCACAAAACTCATAATTACCAGAAGAAGGACACCTTAAGAGATAATTCCTGACCTCAGTTCTTACTCTGCCCAGTCTACCTATATCTTTTTGCTGATCAAGTGTCTCTTTTCAATCATAACAGTGGCCAACAAAACGAAGTAGGGACAAGGCTTCCAACTCTTTAACAGCGTGGTCTATATTTTCTTCCATGTGAAAAAATAGCAGATGTGTTTATGTTTTTGATCTCCCCTTCTATGGTATTTCTGTTTGTTTCTGAGTATATGCACACGAGAAGCACATAGTGGGCCTTGTCCTTTCTATTCTGGGTCTCATCGTCAGAAAGCAGGGGTTTACAGTGGAAGAGTCAGGAACATTTGGAGCTGCTCACCAATTCCATGGGGAGGATTTTTTTTTCCTCCACTCAGTGGGAGATCTGAACCTGCTTCTTTTTAGACTCTTCCGCCCCCTCCCCGAGTTTCTTCTCCAAAACCAGATTTGGTCTCATTCTGTTTAGTTTTAAAGACTTACCCTTCTGGTGGATAAACAGAGAGTCTTGAGTGCCTTAATTTTTTCCATCATTCTGTTGGGTTGGAAATAATAGAAATAAAATTGAGTGGATTAGGGAACCTTGTGGGCAATAAAAGGGAGATCTTCTGGTACTGGTTGTCTAGCTTTATGTTACGTGGACATCATTGTCGATGCCCTTTGAACAAGAACAGAGTTTATTTTAATATATAGCTGAGTGATTTTTTTTTTACAAATAGAAAAAGGTCTGCTGTGAGAACTATGTTCCATTTCTGTAGGGAATAAGGAATATATATAAAAACAAATGGAAAAAAATAGAAATTTAAGATTGTTTCTTTGTAATTTTATATTACTAGTATCAACTAGTTGATTAAACAAAAGTATTTGTTAACTGTTTGAATTGTATATAAACCTTAGAAATAGATATATAACAAATTATATAACAGTAAACAAATCTTCATTATAGCACCATATGCCAAATAAAACAGATCTCAATTATGCACCATATGTTGTGCCTCGCTGTATACTGAACACATCAACATTTCTTTTGTTTCAAGATGGTTGGCTCATCAACATCCAGAACAGGGTGGGAGAAACACTGGCGCCTGCAAACCTTGAGAAAATTTGTTTCAACTATATCTGTTCTTGCTTTTGCTATATGTTGGTATCTGGAGCCTTATTTAGTTACCCATAAGATATGGATGTACTAGAATCCCATCTAGAGAAGGGTGGTATATTTTGATAACTACCCAAATATTAGCCTTCTAATTAAACTGAGGTGCCTTTTTATTTATGGATTTTGTTGCAAATAGGACATTCAGCATCTGTATTATAAAGTTGGCTGCAAAGAGACATGCTGTTACATTGTCACATTTCTGTATTCATTGGATAATTCAAGAAAATAAACCATAATGTCATTATGCAGGTTTCACTGAGACTATCATGTTGAAATATTCAAGCTTTATGACAGTTCTATTAAATCAATACTCTTCCTAGCATCTTATGAATTACTTCTAGGATTCCTTGAATGAATTCATGTCCTTTGGATTTGTTTCTCACTGTTCCATCTGTCTGTAAATTAGTTTCATTTTTTAATTTTAATTAAAATATTCTAAAAACTAAACTATAGGTGAATAAACAAGACATTTTTGAAGTATTGTGGAGCTTGTGATTTTCATTAATTAGATATGAGTAACTGAGTGTACTACAGCAATAGCACTTAGATTTACAGTATATACCACTTCGTAGTGTTTTACATCATTTCAGTTCAGTGGTTTACAGAGTCAGCACTTTGTCCCCAACAATCTGGCTCCTCATTTTACCAGCCTCAGAAGGATGGAAGGCTGAGTCAATCTTGAGCCAGTCAAATCGAACTCCTGACAGTGAGCAGAGTTAGCAGAGTTATACCGTTTTTAAAAACCAAAAATCACAATTAAGCTCTAAGCTACAGCAAGAGTCTATCTCAAGAATCACTGTCAACACAGTATAAATCACCATGTAGAATTATAAATTAAAAAACATTCAATCCACATTATTAAGAAACTCTTCTGATTAAATATCCTGTGCAATTGGAGTATAGGTTCCATACCTGGAAAAATCGAAATTATGCATATGGTACAAATCCATGCATTAAATTGAAATTTGTGGATGGTTTAAGTTGAATTCTATGTCAAATGTACTTTTAAGGTACAATTGTATTCTAAACATTGAAGCGTACTCTCAAATTTGATTAGCCATTCTTCCATGGACAAAGAACCTTTTCAGTGAAAGGCATAAAATCTTGCAGCAGCTAGCATATGCAATGCTGATTCAGTACACTTTGAAGTGTTTATACATGGTTTAATAAGGAAATTGAGGCTGCAATGGGAATTCAGCTTTTAAGATTATTTTAATGTTAGTATTAATCATTTTCCAGAATTGAACTTTACAACACTGCAACCAATTATGGAAAAAGAGATTTGCTCTCTTGATTACATTTACAGTAAAGTTTAGAGAAAGAATTGTCCATTTTTAGTAGTCAGGATTGGAGTTGTGTTCCAACAATAAGACATCTTGTAATAGTTTTCTCTGATATTTGGAATAAATTTAATATTCTTCTGTTGGAATTCTCATTGTTGCATGTGGTGCTTATGATCCAGCAGATGATGTGTCTCATTCTGTTTGGCTCCCATGACAAAGTTTGTTCAGTTGTTTGCATTTCCTTGCTTTCAAATTCAGTGGGCTTTGAATGATTCCCCACCATTTCATGATGGACTTATTTTCGAATGTTTTCATTGGTACCTTCATTCCAAGATCTCTTACAACCTTCAAGAACCTCCAACATACTTTGCTGGCCAAATATCTGAATGTACTGTAGAACATTCCACAGAGGAGAAATTATTCCACTTTTTTATGGTAAGGTAAATGGTTGTTTCATTTAGGAAACAAACATTATCTACTGTCAAAAACTTTTTCCTTTCTCTTAAATTTTCTATAAAGTATGGCAAGTATTTTATGTTTGGCTAGAGAATCAATATAAAAAAAATGACAGGAATTCTGATTTTTGAATAGGTAACCAACAAAATCCTATTTTGATAATGTAGTTTACATAGTTGAAATGTAATGAAATTTGATATATGAGAGCGCATATAATTTTGTAACCTGTTGTAACCCACTGTCTGATGTTGGATGATACTGTTTAATGTAAAGTAAAAATAAAAAAAATTCAAAAAAAAGAACCTCCAGCATACTTTGTTGGCTAAGTATCTGAATGTACTGTAGAACATTCCACAGAGGAGAAATCATTCCACTTTTCTATGGTAAGGTAAATGGTTGTTTCATTTAGGAAACAAGCATTATCTACTGTCAAAAACTTTTTCCTTTCTCTTAAATTTTCTATCCTTCATTTCCTACAAACTCTCCCCCCCCTTATTTTCCTTATACTTTCCCCCCCTTATTTTCTTTATTCATTCTCTGGTAATTCTATTTCTGCTTTTCCTCCTCCAATTACAAACATTTGGAAGTTGTTCACGACTGGGAAGAAGGACTGCCCTCAGCTTTGGGGACAATTTACAAAAAGCTTAGAATATATCCTGAACACTAACATCATTTTGTTGTGATAAAAGAATGATTGGTTGTATGTCTTTGGACACTGGTGCACTTCAAGAAGTATCCTTAATAATATCAGTGAATGTAGAAAGTGTTTTGCTGTTCTTCTGATACCATCATAGCATAAGGGAAATTGAAATGTGCTACCTTGCTTCCAGGGCTTCTTATTAATTCAGCAAATCCCTACTGCAGCAACAGAATCAGGAAAACTGTTGTAACTTCCTGCCAGTTAAAAAAGAGAGCTAGAAGCTGAGTTTTTGTTTGTATTTTCCACATTTTCGGAAAACCAAGATTGATGAAATTGATGAAATATCATTTGAGATTCTCCTTATAAATATACTAACACACTTACAATTTTCTTGCAGGACTGTTCACAAGATTATGTTGTAAAAAATAATTTCTACTACTACCTGTTCAGAATTTCTGCTGCAATGGGCCAGGAAGTTTTCTATATTACGTTTCTTCCATTCACTTATTGGATCATTAATGCCCACGTTGCACGGAGACTGATAATTATGTGGTCGGTAAGTATTATTTACATTATTCACAGTTTAATATGTTGTTGCTAATTTTCTCTATCTGACTGGTTGTAAATTAAACCATGTAAAAGCCCCACTAACTGCTTCTATGGTCATTTCTTCCTATTTGGACAGAGACAATAAGACCCTTGGTGCAGAACTCCCAAACAATGTTATAAGCTGTTGATTTTCAGAAGGGTTCATGCCTGATGCAACTTGAGTGTTTCCTGAGATGGTCTCTTCCACATGCTCACAAATGGACACTTCATGGGAAGAATGTTCAGATGAACAGCCATGTAAGAGGGTGTCATAATGTTGAAACTGGTTTTCATATATATGAGACTCCTGGAATTGAATCAATCCAGCTTTTACATCTGGGGAGAATATTAGTCTAACAGTTCCTTTTTCATTGTAGTAATTCTTTAGAGGATTAGAATAGCTAATCA
The DNA here is from genome assembly GCA_032468235.1 of Pseudoxyrhopus heterurus. Taxonomy (NCBI): domain Eukaryota; kingdom Metazoa; phylum Chordata; class Lepidosauria; order Squamata; genus Pseudoxyrhopus; species Pseudoxyrhopus heterurus. Next base: position 74,947 of record JANHJO010007025.1, on the reverse strand, counting down.
AGAACAGTGGTGGTCTTTGCTGCATTGTACTCTATTCACAGTATTGGATTTTCATTTTTTATATCTCTGAGTGTAATAGTGCCCTCTGCTGGACTCAAATGGTTAACAGGGCTGAACCGGTGACTTCTGTTAAGCATTTTGTATTCCATCAACTTAAGAGAGCTTACTTGCAGAAGGACAAAGGCATTCCATGTTCTGCAATGAATCTATAAAATCAATAGTGGCACCAGAAATGAGAGAATGGATAAGAATGCCTCGTCCTCCATGCACAAATTCCTTGGCTGTGTAAGCCTTCTTCCTTCTTGGCAGATGGTGGCAAAGATGGTAGAACATTTTTTTTAATGAACAAAATGCATTTGACACCTTGATTTGCTGAGAAGGCGTTTAAGTCTGACATGAAAGTAAGTTGAGAGAAGCCATTGCAACTCTGCTTTTCAGGGCACCTGGTTTGTCGGAAGGAAGGAAGGAAGGAAGGAAGGAAGGAAGGAAGGAAGGAAGGACAGAGTGACAAGACAGATTCATATAGGCATGCTGTAAACTGTGGAATTTACCTATGCCCAGGGAGCAAGCCTTACCAGTATTCTCACACAAAATCATGTATCAAAGTTGTGGTTTAAGGTTTATGTAGAAAAATGGAGACACTTGGCACAGGAGGACATAATTTTATTGTGTGTGACATGATGCTTTTAATAATCCAAGATCTCTGGAACTCATAAAGTGATTCCACAGTCTCCACCAGTGGATGTATTTCCTGACCGCCCAGAGTTAAAAGAGTGTCAACCCTGGAGCCATCTTTAAGCACCTTCAGGGTTGCCACAGCGAGGCTAGATGGAGCTATGGGAAAGGGAAGGGGAAGTAGAGATAGTGGGGGAGCATGTATCCAAAATAACATTCTTTTCTATGCGAGCCAAGGACGTTCTCACCAGCACCTGGAGGGGAGTCTATAGAGGACTCCAGGGTGGGAGAAGGGACCTGATTGGGGCATGTGATGCTTGTGTGTAATGGGGGGAAGAACTTTGGACTTTGAATTGGGTGGGGAAAACCCAGGGTCTTCAGAGTTGGGTTTTCACCAGATGTGCCAATATGACATGCCAAATAAATCTATACTTTGAGGAAGCTTCTGGCCTTGGAGTTTTGATTTCATCTGGGCTGTTACTTGAAACAGTCATTTAAAGAGGCCAGACCATACAACACATCTTCCAGGAGACTCACTCTTTATCCAGAACCAACCTCTACTCTCTGTTTCAGGTATGCTTTGAAAATATCGCAGGCCTTACGTTTTGCATTGGTATTGTGGTTTTGCTACATTTGCAGCATGTGAGTGAATAGAGCCAGTTTTCTTTGTGAAAAGGCCTAAGCAAAAATGTTCAAGTAACAATTATGCTGCCATTTTCCGGTTATTGTCTTGGTATTTCATACGGTAGTTCTCTGAATGCATTGATTTGGCTGGATGATACCAAGTCCTTTTTCAGAAAACTGAACTTAGTTAGATTGTTGTAGAAATAGGCTTTCAGGCTTCTTTTATTGCTTTAAAACATTTCTGAGTATCCAAATTGTTACAATCTAAGTGCTTCCTCTTTCTTATTTGTTTGTTTGATTTATTTATACCCTGCCATTCTGCTCAAATGAGCACTTAAGAAAACTAGCATAAGTTAAAAACTTGAAAGATTTTTTTAAAAAAATGGAAATGGATGCTAAAATCAATAACCAATTAAAAACCCAGCAAAAGAGAAGGTTCTTTGCAGATTTTTTTTTACTGCTAAGAGAGTTAGGGGCTAAACATAACTTCTGAAAGAATGAGTTCCATGCCTTTCCGCCAGCCTTCTTCCAGGGACCTGATAAGCAACATTCTGGCAACAGGAGCTTCTTTGAAAGGGTTTATGTAGACTTTACAGGCTGGACAGGTGCATAACAGGAGAGAAGATCCTTCAGGTTGTCAGGGCCTTAAAGGTCAATAAAGTGCCTTAACTGTATCCAGCAGGGAACTGCCAACTGTGCAGAACAATCTTCATGAGGTCCTTGTATTCGGTATCAGTCAACATCCCTTCTGCACCAGTTATAACACTAAAGCATTTCTCAGTGGTGTGCCCCATTTTACATATGTAGAATATAGTTTTTAAGGCTCAAGTAAGAACTGGTAACAATTATCACACTTATATTACAATTAATTGTAACAATAATTGATTATGTACCATCAAGTTGTTTTTGACTCCTAATGAGATAGATCGATTTTCTCCATGAACCAATGTTAAATACAAAATTCAAGTATTTAACTGTGGGTGTATGAGGATACATATGAGAGGGGGAGATGCAGTTTACTTTTTTCTTTTTAATTTAAACCTAGTAGTCTTTTGCATTATTTATTTCTCTTGTTTACTTTCTTTGTATTCCAATATATCCATTTTTCTATATTCTTTACATTTTACTTACAAAAATGGTGTGCTCTACAAGCAACCAGTTATAACAATTTAATGAGTTTAATCAAGGGATAGATTAATGCCACCAAGAGTAGTCTTAATTCTGCAAAAGTGCTCCTTGCCACAGCCAGAACCTGCAAATTCCAGTGACAGCTAATGGCCAAAGTATTTTCAGACATTAGAGTTATCTTCTTTAGAGGGAGTGCAGTCTGTTCAGTTAAAATAGATTGAATTCCTGTCCCTGAGTCTGTGACATCAAGAGACAACAGGAGGACAAAAGTGGCCTTCGACTGTCATGAAGCAAACCTGTACCCGGTACATTTCTTGTGATATTACATACCTCAAAAAAATAGACGTTGTAGTATAAAGTGAAGAGCCAGTATGGTCTAGTGCAGGGGTGTCAAACTGGATTTCATTGAGGGCCCTATCAGGGTTGTGTTTGACCTCAGGGGACTGGGGTGGGTGTGGCCAGACTGGGTGTGGCCAGCTTGACGTGTTGGGGGCACCTGTGGTGGCCCGAGCGCTCTGCCAGCAAATACGGGCTCCTGAGCTCCATTTTTGGCTGCGACAGCCTCCTGCAACCCTCTGCCAGCAAAAATGGAACTCGGGAGTACCGCATGCAGCTCTCCCAAGCTCCGTTTTCACTGGCAGAGACACCACAGGCTGGTCCTTTGCTGTTTCTGAGCAGCCCCGCAGGCCAGATCTAAGCATCCTGCAGGCCAGATCCAGCCTGCAGGCCTTGTGTTTGACATCCCTGGTCTAGTGGTTAGGTACTGGCCTAGAAATTGAGACTGTGAATTCTATTCCTACCTTAGGCATGAAAGCTGGTGGGGTGACCTTGGGCAAGTCACTGACTCTCAGCCCAATCACATGACAGGATTGTTGTTATGGAGAAAATAGGCGTAGGGAGTATTATGGATGTTCTCCACCTTGAAATATTTATAAAATGATAAAGCTCGGATAAAAATCAAATAAATAAATAATATTGTGGTGCTGATTTTTGCCATTTTGGTGAAAGCAAGACATATCCACTACCACCATCCTGAATCCAGTTTTTTATTTGTGAACAATTCCTCTATTTTCCTGCGACTCAGTTCACTTTATAAACCATTGTTCCTTTTAATTTGGTGAAAATATTAGCTGATTCTAAAGGGGCAAAGATGTGGGAAAATTTAAAAGTAAGCTGAATCAACACATCTTAAGGCCATTCAAATTGGTTCAGTCTGTGTTCCCTGACTTCACTCATCCATTTATGGATTAGGTCTGAAGAAAGAATATTGATTAGGACAAAAAGAAATGTCAAGGGTCTGAAATACAAGAAGGCCTGAGATTAAAAGTTGAATATTAAAGTGTCTGAAAGAAATATTTCAACACATGAAGAAACTTCCTGAAAGTTTCTCAGGTTATAGAATGTTTGAGTAATATGAAGAAAGGAGAAGTAAAGTAGCAGATGGTGAGAGGTTTCAGGAACACGTTGGCATGTCTCAATTACTGGGCAAAATGATAAAATACCTATAAAATTCCAGTAAGATTAAGAAAGAAGGTGACAAAGGTATAAAAGGGTGGAACATGTAAGCATACGGGGTCATTGATGGTAGCTGATCCTCTGGGACATAGCGGCTGTCTCTGACCCTTAATGCATTAAGGAATGTAATGCATTAAGGAACGTAAATATAGATGATTGTCTGTGCTTAATATTATGTTTGTTCAAATTTGCTTTAATAAACCTCTGATCTAAAGTGTTAGCTGTTGGTTATTTCATTGCATGTTTTATTGCATTCCATCTGTCAAGCTGGGGTTTTCCCCTATCAGATTGTATTCGCTTTTTTCCCCCAGTCTGTTTATCTAACAAACCCAAAAGAAAAATTCTGGTTTCAAATGTGCATCAGATTTAAGAAGGTCCTGGATCAGCAAATCTCTTTTGCTTTATAGGTTTACCGTAAACGCTAAAAGATACCATCATCTTGATTTCATTTCACACACCTTTGACAATTTTTCAGGCATTAGATACCAATGATACACCATTTTGTATTTTTTTAAAAAATAATAATTCAATGTAACTTTCAATCCACTTGTTCACATTTTCCCATTGGTCAAGCATAGTACTATATTGATTTTTGTGCCCATTTAATTATACAATCTTTAACATATATTCACCCTTTCAATTCACTGCAAATAATTTGTAAACCTTAGCAACGAGATGTTCATCATTGGTCCATAAACCTTTTGCGAAAGTAGTTCTTTTATCTGTAAAAACTTTGTCATCCAATTTAAATCTTTCAGATAGTTTAGCATACCTTCTTGCATGTCATTTGGTGATTGGTGGGGATCCTTATGAAGGCGGGATACCACAGGGTTGGCCCAATCATTAAACAGAGGAAAGTATTACTTCAGAAGGTGTAAACCGGTGTTTTCTCACTCTTGGCAAATATGGGGACTTCAACCCCCACATCCAGCATGAATTCTGAGAGTTGAAGTCCATGTATCTTAAAGTTGCCAAAGTTGAGAATCCAAGTTTTTGCCTGTCCTACCCTTTTGGTGGAAGAGCCCTGTGTGGTCCACAATGTCACCTAAGTCCCCAAAAGGAATCTCCTGACCTAGTGGAGGTACTCGGGTGTCCCTAAAAGCAGGCAGCCAGTTCTTTCAAATGACTGATTCTGGAAAGTAGCAGCATTGTGACGGAGAATAAAGTTGCACCATTATGTTTTTCTGCCTCAGGCAGCAAAGTGCCTTAATGCTTTCCTTTAATCATGGGGATTAAAGTAAATTTCAGTTGCCAGCTTAACTGGTTTGTAAAGATGGAAAGAGGAGCAGGTGGCATCTTAAGTTGAAAAGTGTGGAATCCTAGAGTAGGAAGAGCCATAAATGTCATATACGCCAATGCCCTATTCAGTCAAATCTCAGCCATTCCTGGAAAGCTTTTATCCAGCCTTGGCTTGGGGTCTGTGTCAATTCACCATGGCCAACTCATCATGGCCAACTCCCCACGGCCAACTCCCCATGGCCAACTCTCCACGGCCAACTCACCACGGCCAACTCCCCATGGCCAACTCACCATGGCCAACTCACCACGGCCAACTCCCCATGGCAAACTCCCGGGCTAACTAGCCATGGCTAACTCAC
>JANHJO010007025.1:35039-50059 GCA_032468235.1 Pseudoxyrhopus heterurus | reverse complement strand
AGAGGACAGGAAGGCCTGGAGGAACGTTGTCCATGGGGTTGCGATGGGTCAGACATGACTTCGCAACTAACAACAACTATGTTGAGCATGTTCTATTTTTTATGAAATATTTTGAATTATCTTTAATGAGAGAATTAAATAAAGCACTGGGTATTAAATAAATCCAGGAAGAAACGTACTTGCACTTTTTCATACAAAGCTTAGAATGCTAATCTTTTTTTAACAAATCTTTATTCTATCCTTTCCACAGATTAATAATATATTTCTACCCCAATTTTCTTCAAAGATATGACTCAGTACTGACACATTTAAGATTTCTAGGTGGTTTACTATTTTGATACTGATGAGACCAACATAGAAATATTTATAGTAATCAGATTTGATACACTAAACATGCATCTCCAGCAAGTAGTTAATACTAATTACATGGACCTAATCAGTATCATATCCTAAATAAATTTGTGGTTATGTTAGGAGAGAAAATAGAAGTCAATGGGAAGGTAACTCTCCCAACATTACATTTAAACTCTTAACTTATGTCAGCTCAATTCTGGATCATAGCTTGCAATTATTCCTGTGACTCAAATTACTTTCTCTGAAGTAAGAATGAAAGTTCAGCGATTCATTCTTAAACTTTAAAAATATTAGATATTATTCTGCAATTGAGTTTTTAAAAATATGAACTTATTTAGGGTGTACAAAGCCTGACCAAAGCAGTCTGCAACACATCTGTAAGACGAAAACCATTACTTACTATAGATTAGAGTGTGACAAATCAAATACAAGTGTTTCAAATTTTGGTTTCTTTCTTCCCTCATTTTTATAACTAAAGCATGATTTATTTTTTAAAATATAGTTCCACATTTGACATACCTTAATAATTTTTCCTTTTCAAATATTTCAAAAGGAAAATGGCAGAATGCAACTATTGTCAGCAACTGGTCATGTCAACAATCCCAGGATTTGCAATCTAAAATTAAGCAAGGACCTGCCAATTTAAAATCTACCATTTCCTGGAAATATATCATAAGTAGTACTATTTAAAGGAGTATTGACACCATAATGCTTTTAGGTTTTAACAGATCTGACAAAAGCAGCTTGGGAGGGCTCTTGTAAAGATACACTAATTCAAAAAACCAAGCCTGGGTTGAATCTTCATTATCTTAAATCAATGGATCAAACTAATGATTTATTAGACTGAGAAATCACTCAGGTAGCACTAAGAATGGCTGCTCCTGGGTATACTTTTCAATACTTTTATCAAGAAGTCAAAAGAACATCCATCAGGCACTCTGACCAGTGGGCTGTCCCAAATGACATTGAAAATCTCATTACATTACTGTAAAATGTATCTTGCAGCCTTGAGAGCTGTTTTTCATTCATGATAATACACTCACTAGACTTCAGATTAATAGAGGCCAGAAAGACCAAAGAAGCAGCAGCAGCAGCAACAGCAACAGCATCTAAAGCCATTTCTCCCCAAAGAAAGCAAATTTAAGATTTGAAACAGGTATTTTCATCTCAATTAATTTACAAGTATATTATTTGCATATTAAAAAAAACCCTGCAAAATGACTGTTTATACTGGGCAATACTTGTAGCATTTACTACAAAGTTAATCAGAAAATATAATAATACCTTCCTGGATATACCAAAAGGAATTCAAGAATACTATTTTTTGTTAAGTCAATTTAATCATATTTTCCTTAAAAAAACCCAGGGTAATATAACAAATACAACTTGCAGTATATCTTTAAGCAGGAGGAGAAAACTTTTTCCCCTTTTTGTTACACTTCCTGTGATCAGAGTTGCTGTTGAAATCAACTCTCATTTAGTTCATACCAGCTTAGAATATTTTATTTTTCAAATACTTATACAAGCTTCCTTCTTGTTGGGCTCTGATTATTTCCAAAGCTGCTGTCGAAGCTAGATACAACCTTCCATGTGTGCAGAACGGAATTTAAAAAACTATTGTTAACGAAGTATCATAGTGAATAATAGCACTATTACAATTATATAATAACCTAGTATTTAGAATAAAGAGACCAGTTACAGTATTTGTGAAGTCAGTGAAACTTAAGCAATGAACAACCCTAAGCCACAGAACAATGGATTTGAATTGTAAGTCATTAAGAGATGGACATTTTATTTAATACAGATGTACCAGAACTTCCAAATGTATTTTCAAATGTTGGCTTACCTTCAGCTGCTTTAATATAATATCCATTCTCTTTACTTGGAGGGATTTCCAGGAGCTGCATGATTCTATCCAGTAACCCATGAATTATCTCAAAGCCAGGGTTTCTGTTATAATAGATAGCACAAAGATGCCTATGGTTCTTTGCACCTACATCTAAAGAGGGAGAAAGAAACCAAAAAAAATCAACAATTCTGTAAAGACTGCATTTAAAGACCGTATTTGTTCCGATCCTATCAGGTATCCGTGTTTAACAAACTCATGGGTAGCAATTCATAGCTTTGATGGGTGACTATTTGGCTTATCCTTCCTGATAGCTAACTACCAATAAATATGCCCAGCTGATTGGTAACATGCTTTATCATCTTTCCCAGCATGATACATGGGTACATGTTATATCCAGCAGCTAGCCATCAATGAGTTGTTTGGGGGTTGAATGGTGAGTAAAGAAGAATATGCAAAATATATATTTTTTCAGAAACTAACCTTATTGCAACGTAAACTTGTAACTGATTGGTATTAATTCAGAGGATCACATGATTAATATTCCCCCACTTTAACAGCCAGGTTTTAGCAAAGTCATCTTACTGACACACTAATTTTTAAAAGCTGCACATATTATCCTAATACACCAAACCAGAGTTATACATATGGAAAAAAGCTGCAGTTTAAGGCACCTTCTGTTTGCCTGGATTTCCCGTAACATGCAAGAAGAGGTGGGAAGGGAAACCTTGTAACTTATTCTTTATTCACATTGCAATAAATCAGAGATAAACAACCTGAAATTCCGGGACTTCTGCAGTCCTCAAACATCCAAAGTATTCTAAAATTTATCATTAAATTGTAATAGTATTTTGAGTGAAAATTTATAATGAATTTACTAATATTAATTGTATTTATTAGATTTTTAATTTAAATGTAATCATATTCAACTACATAATTTTTGGGGGGTTCGTGCTTCCACAGGTTTTTAGCAACCTAATATACTACTAAAAAGCTAAATATGGCAAATAAACATTTTATACCACTGTGATAAACTATGGTCCAATATGGTTTATATGTTGAATTCCTTTTAGTTGGAACATATAGTCGATAAAATGAAATTAGAAATAAAAATATGTGGTATGAAATTCATTTACTACAGACCATATAAAAAAATTGTTGCCAAACCCAGGCAAAATTTTCTTGGATAAGCTTAGGGATTTTTTTTTAGCAAAATAGAAAGAAACTTATTGCATCATTCCATAAAACAATTTTCCTGCTTTTGTTTCTGTTTTAAAGTGCAGAAGATGTTAGGGAAAATTACAGATCTATTCTAGAGACTTCAAAGTGCTGTCTGAAAAACCCATTCCTTACGATTTACAAGGAAGGTAATCAGTGTGGGCTCTTTGGAAGAAGCCAAGAAAATGTAACAAGAAATACTAGTATATGCTGCCCCCTGGCAGCCAAAAAAAATTGAAACATATTTTAGAAAATTTATCTTTCATACAGTATTGTTATCAGTACTTTAGCAGCAATACCTACACATTGATAACTCATGAAACAACTAATAAATGCATGCAAAAACATTTCTCTGTTCAGTATTTCTGTTGCCTGGTGTTGTTCTTCAAAATGTCCATTTCAATAGTGACATCATCAGGAGATGGTTCACTATCATATATTCATATATTGTACTATAATTCAAACTGAACATTCTATTCCATTGTTAGTATGCAATGGCCACACACCTGAATTACACATATTATTGTAGTGTGCTTAGAACTATCTATTAATAAAAAATATTTATAATCCAGGTGACAAACGTTTACATAGTGTTAAAAAGTACTGACCAAATACAACTGCCAATAAATCAATTTAGTCAAAAGTAAGCATTGGTGAAAAAAATTTGGCAACATAGTATGCTACTTAGTATGCAAAGTAACATACTTGGCATTAAGTATGCTAATTAATAAAACTGTGATGGCTAACAAATGTCATAGCTTTATCATTTTCAAAAGCAGAAGCAATGCTTTAGAGGATTTTAGAATATACATTTAAAAACAATTGTTTTTTCATAATACAGTATTGTAACAAGGGATCTCAAAGCAATGTTAACATGTTTCCATAAATTAATCTTTTGTTACCCCAGAAATCTGTTTGGCATGTGCTTAGTTGTGTAAATCCAGACAGCTGAGATTTATTCAGTAAAGCATGATACTGTAAACCACTTAGAGAGGGCTATAAAGCGCTGTGAAGTGGTATATAAGTCTAAGTGCTATTTAGCATAACATAATCCAGGCTAAAAATCCTACATTGTCCAAGTTTCTTGAAATGAGAAAAAAGATAAAAAGTTGAAAGGAATATATTTTAACAGAAACTAGAGGTATAGGTTCTGGATCCAAAACTGGCAAGGATGTTTGAGACCCACCAGGGCTATCCACTTTGCATATATCAGTTGCTTAAAAAAGTCCTATTTCTTTAGGAAGGCTAAGCTATTATGTACAGGTTTAGCAAAATACAAGTTAAAGATAAGAAGTTGTTCCAGAGATGACAACGAGTAGTGCATGGCAAATATGCCAAAATTATGCATTCCTCTTGCTGGAAGACTGCATAAGCTGAACATAATCATATGTGAGTATAGAAAGAGAAGAAACAGGTCTAGTAAGGACACCATAATCTTCTACTATGGATGCTACAGTTATGATGAACTGATTTACATCTCTGATATTTACACTAAATGAATGAACATTTTCTTACCCATGGTGGAATCTTTCACTACAATATCAGAAATTTCAAAGAGTTTCAGAGGTAAAGGCATCTTTTTATTAGCTGTAATAGTTTTCAAGAGTCCAGGCAACAGTGTAGTCCGTGCTACCTAGAAGGACATATAAGGTGCTTGATAAATTATACTTCCCTGAAACGAAAAGCTGCCAGTATAGAATGGGTTTCCACATGGTTTTATTGTTGGGGAAATAGGAGGAAAGAGTATTAAGTAAATAAGTTGCTTTTCAGTATTTTGATTAACTTAAAAGCAGGCCAATAATTTAATAAACAAATATCTACATAATTGACTATAAATGCTTAATTCATATTTCTCCCTGATTCAGCACCAATTCTCATTCTTTATTATCTGTCAACAAAGCTCAGCATTAACAATATTGGCTCATGGAAAAATATTAATTTTTCCATATTAATACATATTAAATAAACTAGAAAATGGATAAAATTAAATATTACAAAATATGTTTGCCTTGACAAATGAGAACTATAAAAAGACTGAACAAAAGTAGACATGCTAATAGTTTCTTCTTTAGAAAATAAATAAATAAGGTTGGGAAGAATATGAAGGTGAATATATTGTGTCATTCACAACCTTGCCTGCTGGCCAGGCATATTACTGGTATGTATGGGTATTATACTCTAATATAATTTGAGTGTTTCTTTTCCAAGATGGCTTTTACTATCCTGGCTTCAGAAAAGACCCAGCCTGATAAAGCTGAATGTTCCTGAGATTTAGAGGAATTTTGGTTTCAGAATCAAACCTTCCTCAAAATAGTCCCATTTTGAGAATTTAAAATTGCTGACACAAACATTGCTGGTAATTTCCTAACTTTGGAACTTCATAAAAGTAGAAAAAAACAGCAGTGATGTAACAGACACGTACCCTCCCAGACAGGTATGATTTCTTGGAGGTCTAAATCCAGCAAGCTATTTTATAGATAGGATTGCAACAATTTTTTTCAGATTCATACTGAAACTCTTGTAGCCCTCACCTGAAATTCAGCTGTTTTGGGATTGGCTATATGTACAGCTTTTGTTGCAGAAATATCAATTCCCAACTTACTAGCGATGTCTTCTTGGGAACACTGTATATGGATACAGGAAGTCAATGTATTTAATCATGTTAAATTACAATTTACCTGCAAGAAAATGATTTAAAAGACTAAAAAAGAAAAGAAGGCCCAATCCCCAACAATGAGTTAATTTTCATGTTACGGTAATACCTAATTTAGTAATATTTTATTGCTATAATTATGCCCTTCAGGATTTTAATTATCACTGTTTAAGGAATAACAGTTTTTATAACACTTTAGGCTGAAAAAAAATTAATCTGAAACATTGCTGAAAAGATTGAGGACCCACATTACCAGTGCCGCTGGGCTATTACAAAACTCTTTCAGCACCATTCAAGTAAGAGCAAAGCCACAAAAAATTGGAACCTCAAACCTCCATTAGGATTGTGCATGTGCATGCATGCAGAGACTGCCAGGTTCGGCTTATAAAACAACTCAGCAGTCATGTAAAATGATAGGCTTTAGTAAGTTGAAGAGAGATACATTATATGCCCACCACATGCTGCAAAATACCTATCTGAAAGGAGTTGTAAAACTTTATCTTCCATTTCTTATCCCCAGATGAATTATCTGGAATTATGTTACTGTCAACAAACACTGAGAAGTCTATCAGGATAACTGTGGCTGTTTCAGTGCTGAAACTTAATTTAAACTGAGCAGTTTATTACTACAGTCTTCTTGAAGTTTCTTCAAAAAAGCCACACACTTTGTTTAAAGCAGGTGAGGCTGCTAGCTCTTACAAAGAGGCTTTCATCATTCTGAATACTCTGCAAGTGAATCCTTTAATCCAGCAGTCTCCAACCTTGGCAACTTTAAGACTTGTGAATTTTAACTCCCAGAATTCCCCATCCAGCATGGCTGGGTAGGAGACCCCTCCTTTAATCTACTGATGTCTGCTGACATACATATTAGTATTTGCATTACAAATGAAGATACTGAAGGTGGTTTGAAACCTCTTCTTTTTTTCTATTATGGTGACAATTGAACAGTCACCGTAGTTTGAATTTTGAGGTATTGAAAGTAGTGCAAGAAAACTAACTCCCATTCTTTGGACATGCTGAAGCTAGTTTGCTCCTTTATCAACAGCATTCTTCATAAAATAGGAATATTATTATGATTCCTTCTTGTACTCTGATTAGAGTAGACCAAATAAATCACCACAACAATCATATTTTACCATTAGTGTAGCATCATATATGAAATATATGCTGGAGATATTAAAAAATCAAGGTTTCACAATTGTGGAGTGCTTCTGCAATCTATCTCTTTTTAGAGATAGACTGATGCAGTACCCTCTACCGAAATCCTATTTTCAAGAAACAGAGTCTATTACACACATACCAGAGCAAAAGTGAGAGCTTCAGTAAATCCTGCTGCGGCCAAATCTTGCCTCAGAAGTTCTGTGAGTTTATTGAGAGGAAACTAGAAGAGAACATAAAAATTCTTTCTGCTCAATGAATATCACAAATTTATGGAAATCACTGTTAGTTTACCCTTTTTTAAAAAAAAGAATGGAATAACACCAAACAGTTACATCTGGTCTCTGCAGAAGAAATGCAGTTCCCAATTAGAGATTGAATACACGGCCCCCAGGTTTAAATCTTGCCTTTCTGGAAGCCCATCCATTGCAGATCTTTTGAATTGCTCAGATCATTTAGGCATCTGTTTTGTATCCTTGCTATGATAAACTCCCCTTGCTATAAGACATGACAGAAAATGTTTTAATTCTTAGACACAGTTTCTTTCTACAAACTCTTCTGGCATACTTCTAGCCTTTTAATTGACAATACAGACTGTTTACTTTAAGGGTGCAATCTTACTTGATTAGCTATGGTGTATGTTTTTGGAATAGTCATCTGAATGTTATTATAGCCATACGCTATTGCTGCATCTTCTATGATATCACATGCATGGATAATATCAGCTCTTGTAGGTGGGATTTCAACCTCTATATTGTTCCCATTCCCTATGACGTGTGACTTCAAACACATCCTAGTAAGCAGCTTTGCAAGGCTTGATGGTGTCTCACTAAAACAAAACACAAAAGTAACTTTTAAACAATGTTTTGAAAAAAACTACGCACTTTCATCAGTAACTTTCAAGCATTGTAATTCAACATAGCTAGGTACCCTCATAAAATAATTGGACATGAAATAAATATTATCAGAGGTACAATACAAATCCTGATGAAGCTAAACAAGGTATAAGTTCATTAAACTTTTTAATAAAAAATATACTGCCCTATTGCTTTCAAATGCTGGCATTTTCAGTGTATACATAGTGCTTTCCACTTACCAATCAAGTTATCATTTATACTTTAATATACAGCTAATAGAAAATCACCAATAGATGCATAAATGGTTTGGTTTTTTTATTAATCCAAACTATGTAATATGTTCTAGAAGTTGGGTTTTTTTTAATAATTGTTTTTTTTAAAGAAGATAGAAGATAATACAATAATACAAATTCAACCCAGAAAGAAAAAGAGAGAATAGGAAGTGCAAGAGACCAAAAAAAGAAAGAAAAAATAAGAGAAAATAAAAATTTAAAGAAGTGTTTTCCAGTCTTCATCTTAACAAGTACTAACTGAGTGATTTTTCACTGTCTATAAGGTTACATGTAAGTATCTCTTCTTTTCACAATCCTTATCCATGTGCAAATCAGTAAATCATTAACATTTTAGTCCTACTGCTAACAAAAAGTACATACAGGATTCCTAGAGTTTAATAGAAGAATGCCTTATTTTAACTTTGGTCAAACAAACTAGCTTCGTATTCCTTCCTTTTGTTTCTAACAATCTTGATTTTTAATTTATTCAGATGTTTCATAGGATTTATTTCTCTTCACATATTCTTTATGCATCTGAAACAGTTCTTCAAGGCTTTAGCAATTTTTTTTATAAATGACAGATTGCATGACTGTAAGGAGTCATTATCCAGATTACACTTTTGGATTATTTCCACTTTGTCATCTGTAATTTAAAATCCACATTTTTTTAATGTTCCAGAATTTTACCAATTTCTTTATATTCTAATATTTCTGCATCAGATGAGACCTTCCAAGGTATTCTCTTTCACATCTTAAAGACAAAGCCCTTTGGGAAGCCGTTGAGAAAAAAATGCTTTTCAACTTACAAGTTCAAATTGAAAATTTAGATAAAAAGTTTGATAAAATAACAATAGTTCTAAATCAACCCAAAGATGATGCTCAGAGACAAGTAACAGCATACACAATCGGACAGATTGGAATTTAATGGGCTGCTGGTGGATTTGAAGGACAAGAAGTTTGGTTTGAAAACTGTAGGCTTGTTGGAGAAGGTTGAAAGGGGCATGGATTTTAAAGACTTAGGGTTGACAGAACTGCTGAGTGATGAACTGGACTTTCTTAAGAAGACAGAGATTTGGGAATAGAATGGACTTATTAGATCCAACTGAAAAAGGTTTTTTGAACAACAAATTCTACAACACTTATTGTTGGGAAAGATCTCGGTTAAAATTAAAATTTTAAGGAAAAGCTTTATTATTAAGAATCAAATGAGGATATTTGTCCTAGATGGACCAGAGATAACAATTGTGGTTGTTTACGGTAGATTAGAAACCATTGTTGACTTTCTGTGACTGACATACAATATATATTGTTAACAGAGGGCTTTGAAGTTTATATACTGTATATTAGACAGATATCAGGTCAAATTAGTTGGGTTGCAAGGGAGGAAGCTATTATTCTTGAAATATATTTATCAGTATTCAACTAGGAGGGACAATCTATGTATTGCCTCCCACCCACTTTTTCCTACCTTCTTTTTTAATGTCTTATTTACTTTTGTTTTGTTCTTGTATTTTTTCTTTTTTTGAGTTTATATTTTAACAGTGAATAAAATAAAAATCTTACTGCAAAAAAAGGTTCTTTTAAAAGCATATCAAGTGGAACAACTGGTTGTCTTAGTTCTTAAAATCTTGACAAAATTTGTACTTTTAATTATATAGTACGCCCCTTTAGGAATTTAGATGACATAATTCAAAAGTTGACAAAAATTCTTGCAATGAATTCTCAATGAATGAAGACGATTTCTATAACTATTTTAATGTTTACAAAAAAGAGGGACAACCAATCTGGTTAATTTACAACCAATTAGCTTATTAAATATTAACAATAATTCCTCTCTGCCAAATCCCATTATAATACGTTATAATAAATGTTTTGACTAAATGATTCAAGTGAAGAGCTGGCTAAGGAACAAGACAGCTTTAAACCAGATCAATCAAACTTTTAAGCAATGTATTATTTTTAAATCTTCTGGCAGGAAAATAGTCCAGCTGCCAAAGAAGAATTCTCTAGGCAATTGTTCATTCCATTCCTAAAAAGAGTTTATGGAGGAAACTGGCAGCCACATGAATAGATCACTATTTACTCTGGCTGACTGTGATTTATGATTTATTAAATATTTATAATGCTGTATTTATTTACTTTAATTTCTATTCCACTAAATTCCCAAAGGACCCAAGCATCTTACAATAAACCAAGGTATAAGATTAAAGCCAGGAGAAAAGGAAAACAATCACCAATCCTCGCAACAATCTAAGTGCTATGTTTGAAATAGGATGACAATCAGTTAAATTTTGTCCAAATGCTTTCTTGAAGAACTGTCTTTTAATAGCTCACCGAATGCACATTAAAGAGAGGAGGTATGATTAATTAAAATACTTGTCTGAAAGGTCTCCAATCTATACTGAAACTTGTTAGTTTTTAATAATTCTGATACTGCAGCCATTAAATTGTTTCAAGTCAAGATGCTAAAGCTTTTGCTATATAATGCTCAACTTTTCATCTATAAAGAAACACTGATTTTATAAACAATTAGGTTGAAATTTATAAGAACTATACCACGTGGATTTCACTAATGAAGGTATGTTTCTGAAAGGTTCACATGATAATTAGTTGGTTGAAATACTACTAAAACTACTTTGGGGGATGAATGCTTGGTCCAGTTTATCTTCATTGAGAAGTTGGACTTGGACTACAGAATGAAGCTTTAACTACTGTTAAGGAGCCATTGATAGTATACTTTCTTTCCATTTTACATACATTAATTTAATGTTGAATTCTCAGTGGTATTGGAATTCAGTAACATCCCATACTCAGATCTCTTTATCCATGTTAAATGAAGCCATTGTGACAGTTTTGCAATCTTGCTGAGTTTTCCATTGTCTCACATTTGGCACTGAGTTAATATTTCCCTCTGCTTCATTTAATATATAGCTTGGCCTTAACTATAGGTTAAACACTTTCTAGCAGCAGATCATTCTACCAAAACTCCTATCAAATTTTCTAGATTATGCTCAATTATGATTGCTGCCAGAAAATGCTGGGTTTGAATGTTTAAGCTTCAATGATGATTTATCTTTTATGTTTTTGTTTGGTCTCTGACTATATATTCAGTCAATCAGTAAATAAATATGTGATAAAGAATAGGTTTACTGGATTAGATCTGATAACAGAGTGCCTGAAAAACTCTGTATTGAAATCTGTGTTCAGATAATTCAGGCCTATTCGTTTTATCATAGTAATGAATGGATAGGTAAGAAAGTCTTGCCTATACTCACTAGCAGCAACTAGTTCCAATAGACTAAGAATGAGGCATGGTCTTTATCACACAGAAAGTGAAAACTCACATCCCTCCCTCTTTAAAAGGGAGAGTCTTTGTGCTTGTGCAAGACAGCAAGTCTCCAGGGGATGGGAGAAGATCAAGAAGCTGTGTGCCAGGAAGGAGAGAAGGAGAAAGCTGAGATCATTCTCTTTTAGCCCCAAATTAAAGTTTGAAACTTTCAGAAAAACAAAAAAGCACATCTAGGAAAATTGAAATCAGAAAGAAAATCTGATTAAAGACTATTATTTGGCAAAAACTAGACAATTATTTAATTGGAACTGCACCAGGTTTAATTTTTGTTTGTGTGCTATCATTCTTATATCTCTGCACAATTTAAGGGCCCTGGCATTGTCAATTTGAACCAAACTTTCAAAGATCCTGGGCTAACCCTTAAAAGCCTGTTAGCTCTTACTAGCAGGAGATTTGTGACACCTTGTGGTCTGCTAGAATTCTTATTTTTACATTTATACATTTATATATTCCGCCAAATCCTTTCTCTTGTTAACC
Source organism: Pseudoxyrhopus heterurus (assembly GCA_032468235.1). Lineage (NCBI taxonomy): Eukaryota > Metazoa > Chordata > Lepidosauria > Squamata > Pseudoxyrhopus > Pseudoxyrhopus heterurus. The sequence continues at coordinate 37,875 of JANHJO010007025.1, read as the reverse complement.
TATCCTCATTTATTTTGATAGAGAATTCATAATTTCTCTTTCTCTTCAGTAATTGTTCTATTTTTACTTTTACAAGTTTCACTTCTTCCATTTTTTCCAGAAAGCATCCATTTTTTTTCCTTCAGGACTCTCTCTTGGCATTAAAAGAAAATAGTTTTTCCTATGTTAGTTCTTCTATGCACCTTTTATCTCTCATTTTATTCATAAAATGAATTCATTTTATTAAATGAATAAAATAATGCTTAAATCATGTATTCAAAATGGATCTTTTCTAAATAAAAAGTATCACCAAGTCTCCCAACATTTATTTAGGTCTCTTGTTTCAGTCACGCATATTCATTCATATCATCTAATTTAATCACTTTGTTCCCAGGATTACATCCTTTCAGAATATTGTGCATTTTTTCTCAAAAGCTGGGTTCTTTCCTTGTCACCACTTAGTGGAATATAACATACTACTATAATTAACAAATCAGTTCCCAAGTTTATATACTACCCACAACACTCTTAGATGCCAATTAATTATTTCTGGGATGTACTACCATTCTATTCATCCTTAAACTTACACTTTTGATTCCATTAAGGTATCTATCAACTGAATTCTATAAAATCAGACAATCTATAATCAGATACATTACAACATTTTTCTTTTGTTCACAGTCGCAGATACAAAATGTATCAATTTTTTTCATTTCATTCACACTGTTTACCATTTACCTGCCTTACAATCCTAGCTGCAATCTGCTATATGCTGAGATCATTGCCATATGGGCCTCATAGATGGGCTCTGCTATCCATTATGCTTTTGGCAATTCGGCTTTGTCATAGATTTTTTTTTAATACGTAAGTTATAGACTAGGTCACAAACCTAAATTGTACTTATGCCACAAGTAGCATTCTCTGCTCATGGTAAGAACAATACCGAACATTTCATTTTGATCAGTATGCCCCATGCACAACCAAAGCCAGTTTTACTCTAAGTATACTCACAGTATCCTATTCAAGCTAGGATCTCAAATCTAGAGATAGCTAACATGCTATCCAACTTACTAAATTGTGATTTAATAGTATTACAGTTTGTACAACAAATCAAAAAATCTGGTTAAATAATATACTTCTAATAAATTATGACCAGTCTTGCCTACTCTTATAAAAATTACCATTGGTTAGAACCAATCACACAAAAATCTTATCACACACGCTGTAAATAGCATTCTATACACATTTTCTGGAGAAAAAGAACATACCTAATTCCTATCTTCTTATTAATTATTTCCGGTTTTATCTTTTCACGACGATAGGGCAGCTCCTAAAAGATGATGACACAAGAAACATTGTTCTAATATCATTAGACTTGCTTTCATAACAAACTTAGTTTTCAACTAAGTATTGCTAATCACAGTTTTACTATTTTAAAATATTAGTAGTAATCATTATTAAACAATGAAATCAATCTTCATGACTAAACATATGATAGCAATACTTTTCATAATCATCCATCATATGAACCATTTAACACAACATTAGCATCAGATATGCACAAAACAAATACTATACATGAATATGAACTATCCCAGGCTTTAAAAAAGCTTCTCCAGTATGCATTGCCAGGTAGAGAAACATCAAGAATTTATCAACATATACCCCATATAACTAACTGCTTGTCGAATCCCCTTCTGATATTTGTAGCAGTATTGAGTTATTCATGCTGTTACTGAAAATATGTGCAGCCTCTACTTTGTTAGTATATTATATGTTATATATTTTGCATTGACTCAGAATTGTATTATTTTTCTTTCAATATAGGCAAGATCCATAATGTTCTGTTTTTCCACTCTGTTTTTTGCAGGAAGGTTTTCTCCAAAAGATCAGAAGAATATCTCTGTTAGAGGTTCCCTGAGAGGAAAAAATGTCTGCTTCCTTATATATGGTAATTAAAATATAAAAAATCTAAGATTTCAACTATGCTTTGGATTGGAATTATTTATTTTAACACATAGACAAAAAACTCTTACAGAATTTATACATAGATTAAGCAAATTTTTTGAACCTGGGAAAACATAAATATTACCAGTATATGCTAGATGCATTTATAAAATGGCATGCAATAGGAAACTTAGCTCTTTATTAAATGACTTCCAGTGGACGGAGAGATCACAAAACAATAGGTATCAACAAAAATTTTCAAATTAAAACTATTTGGAATTTGAAATAAACTGTTTGGAGTGCCAAACAGCATTTTTAAAGGCAAAACTGCTCTCTTGAACAGTTCATTTTTTTTAGTTCAAAACATTTCCAAAATGTAGCCTAGCTTCCAATACTTACAACTGATTTATACTTCAATGCATAGAGTGTTCAAAATTAAAAATGATTCAAATTTGAAATCCAAACAGAACATTCATTTACCAGAAGACAAACTGAGTTTCTTTCCACAGAACTTTCTAATTCACCAGGATGCTCTTTACCACTATCACTTACTTCTGATTTTTTTTAAAAAAAATCTTAATTCTATTCTATAGGGTCAACATCCTGAGGACAATGCCCATGCTTTGGTAAATCATGAGTGAAGCAATTTAGTTCAAATAAAATATGGAGAAAATGGCATCTGTATGTCAGCAGAAGCATTCAGTACTTAATAATTTAAGTGTATGTGTTCCAGCATTTGCCATCACTTTTCTATGCATCTGGGCCAGCATTCTGGGTCTTGTGTTATTTTGCAACTTGCTAAAACTGAAGGGTATCCGGTTGCCCTTCAGTGTGTACACACTCTAGAATTTGCTTTATCTGCTTATGTAAACACAAGGGTGTAGACATTTCTGAAGTTTTGCCAGAAGGA